>JAJPUD010023321.1:1847-20138 GCA_023553655.1 Myrmecobius fasciatus
TACTACTACTACTACTACTACTACTACTACTACTACTACTACTACTACTGCTATTACTACTACTACAACTACTGTTACAACATTTCGCACTTCCTTTCCTTAACCATGCATATGTTTTGTAAATAAAACATTTAAATAAAAAAAGAAAGAAAGGAAAAAAAAAAGAAATCTCAGGCCCAGGCAGCTACATGGCATAACTCCTGGAGTCAGGAGTACCTGAGTTCAAATCTGTCCTCACACACTTACTGCCTCCTAGCTGTGTGACCCTGGGCAAATTGCTTAACCCCAATAGTCTCGAAAAAAATAAGAAAAAAAATCTCAGCCTGAATCTTGAGAAGATACCCATCAACTGGGGAAAAGTTGAACAAGTTGTGGTATATGAAATCATGGAATATTATTGTTATGCAGAGGATGGCAATCAAGCCAATTTTAGAAAGGCTTGCAAAGATTTTCACAAACTGATGCTGAGTGAAACAAGCAGAACCAGGAGTGCATTATGCACAATAACAGCATGAATGTGCAATGATCAACTAGGAAAAACTCGGTTCTTCTCCATGACTCAGTGATCCAAAAGCAGTGCCAATAGACTTTCAACAGAAAAGGCTGTCTGCATGTAAAAAAAGAACTATAGAGATTGATTGTAAATCAACACATGCTGTGTTCACTTTTTTTCCGTATTTTTTTCCTTCTCCCACGGTTTTTCTCTTTTATTCTGATTCTTTTCTCCCAACATGATTCATAAAACTATTGTATTAAAAATAAATAAATTTGTTTTTAAAAATGTCAGAGACAACTGCAGTGACTCAACCACAAATAATATGATTGTGGCAGTTACATTGGAAATTCAGTATGAATTAGACTTTGTTAGTATTTGTTTGTGACTTTAAAAATCAAAATGATGGGGGGCAGCTAGGTGGCGCAGTGGTTAGAGCACCAGCCCTGAAGTCAGGAAGACCTGAGTTCAAATCTGGTCTCAGACACTTCCTAGCTGTGTGACCCTGGGCAAGTCACTTAACCCCAATTGCCTCAGCAAAAAGCAAAAAAAAATCAAAATGATGGGTTTATATTTTATGCTAGGGACTAAGTCGGTATAGTAGAGGTAAACCAATATATAATAGAGGTAAACCAATCACTAAGGAAAATTATTGTAGCAACACAGATGTGGAAGACTTGAAATAGTGTGCTCAATATAGGCAATGACTCAATGGTTGTAAACAGATATTTCAAGAAGATTATGACAGAATTGAGTTATGGAGTTTCTGCATTATTAAGCTAGTAAAAAATGAGAATGAGGTGACCACAAGAGAATGGAGAGGTATAAAAAAAAGGATGGATAAGGAGCTAAAGACAGGCTCGAGTAAGAAAATTGTAATGGAACAGCAGACACCCAAGAAAGAAAAACCCACAGAAGTCATATGATTATCTTTACATATGCAGAGAAAGACCTTTCCAAAACAAAGGAGCCATTCATATTAAAAAACAATAAAGGGAATAAAAATAAATGGAGTTTGTGTTAAAGTGATAAGTAATATTTATAACTGTCATCAGCAAAGTTTACCTGCAATGGGGAAAAACTAAAAGAAATGGGTTAAAGAAAGGATGCTACATGTATGTGTAGAAGGGGATAAAGTCTTTGATATTTATAAAGAAAAAAATGGGATGGGAATAGGGGGGCTAGTAGATTAGCTAGAATGGAATAAAGAGAGAGGGAAAAGGTGGAGAGAGGGGAGAAAAAAGGAGGGATTCTTGGGTAGGTTAAGTACTAGCAAGGCCAGAGGGCAGGTAGTAATAAGCAGAAAAGTCATCAGAAATAAGAAATGAGAGATACACACAAACATAATCAACATTAGAAGAAGAACGTATTAGAAAACAAAGGCAGGGGTGGTAATAATTGATGCTAGACAAAGTGAAAATCTTGAAAGAATCAATCAAAGTAGAGAAATCTACATTATGTGCCAGCCATATTAATAATGCCTTAGATTGATGGATGTATATGTATACATATATATGTGTTTGAGCACATTATATACACATATATCTACACACACACACACACACACACACACACACACAAACACACTCTTACTGCATCCTGCTTGACTGAAGGTGCAAGGGAGGAAAGGTGGAAATAAAGATAAAGTAAAAAGTACACAACATGGAGCAAAAGAAAACTTACTAGGAAGCAGACAGATAGTTACGAATACAATGTCTTCTATTATCATATGAGATTTTTTGAAATAGAATTCATCATATATATTTTGAACCCTTCCTTACATTCTGCTATGCACATGGCATTTTCTTCTTTTTTTAGCATTTTTTTAATATTTGAGTTTTAAACAAAAACTTTTTTCTTAAAGGCTTGGGCTGAACTGAGTACAGGGGATGAAGTCTATAAAAATTAAATTTGTATAGGGAGAGATAAAAAAGTAATTATTTCATACAAATGAGAAACAAAAGCAAGAACTGATAAACTGGGGGGAGGCAGATAGAGCAGGAACCTCACAGATGTTACCAGGAAGGGAAGAAGAAGCCTTAGAGGATGAAGGAGTAGGAGGGCAAGATGGCAGGAAGAAGTAAAACAGCAATGAGGAGAGAGAGGGCAAATAGGGGTAGGAAGAGACTGGGGGAAATAGGAAGGAGGAAACTACACAAGTATTAATTTACTCATAGGGCAGAAAGGGAGAACAGACTAAACTGTTCAATTCAACAGTTTGTTGCTTTCAAGTAAAATAAGACATACATGTGCATGTATATAATACCTATCATATAAAATGAGATATAGAGATAAAATAAAGAGTAGGAGCACAATGTATTATACCAAAAACTAGGATATCAATCGTGACTTTTTAATCTATTTTCCAACGGAAGAGAAAAGGAAAACCTCTAGAAAGGAGGGTCACAGAGTTTCAGACAATTGAACAGCAAATTAAGCAGAGGGAGAAAGAAAAGGAATTAACAAAAGGGATAAACAAGAAAGCGAGGTGAATTCCAAATAACAGGAGCCAAATCAAACAGATTTTTAAAAATGAACGAGAGGCAGGAAAATGAGTCCAAGATAAGAGGTGATATTATAACAGGAGTATCAATTGTAGCACAGAGATGAAAATAGGATTAGAACTGAGGAGGAGGGTACAATGATAACGTAGATTTTTTCTCAACTATCCCTGGCTATTTTGGTAAGAGCATTTAGGTGTATACATCTACAACTTCGTGAAAATAAGGCAAAACCTAGCTGAACTAGAAGGCCAATGACTTGAGCAGGGAGTGAGGCGCCCCTCCCTGTCCAGGTAAGTTTAAAGCTCATTAATATGGCTGATGCACAACAAGGTCAGTGTCTAGGATACTAATGGGTAGAAAATGAAAATGAATATTGGAAGGAGATTCCAAGGTTAGGAGACAATCCAAGAAATGGCAAAAAAAGCAAAAGTTTCCCAAGATAAAATCCAGCAGCTTTTAACTTAAAATAAAATGTAAAAATCATCTTTAAAAAACCTCCCTATTTTGAAACTATTTCAAAAATTGGTAATTTGCAAGGTAATTTAAATTAAGAGCCTACATACCAAAGAGATTATTAATGACAAATAATAACAAATGATTTTGTGTAAGACACATTATTTTTTTGTACCTGTTTCCTAATCTGTAATATCAGTGATTTAGATAAATTCTAAAATCTCTTCTGGCTATGAATCTAGTTCTTATATGATTAAAATTTTATGATAATGAAAATTAGTTTTATATAACTAAAACCCAATTTTCTACCCATAACCAAAAGTGTTAGCTTTTAAGTATGTCAAGAATTATGATGCAACATATCTTCTGCAAAGCTTTTTTTTCACAAGAATATCCGAATTTTCATCTTACTAAACCGGATTGACACATTCGTCGTCCATCTGTTCATCATCAGAATCCACATGTTCTTTCCTAAAGAAAATTGAAAATCTATGTTTATACTTAAGACAAGTGAAAGTTTCAGAAAACTGGCTTCCTTGGTGAGTGTGAGTAAAGTTGATAGGAAGATATTTCAAACAATGTTCATAATTCCATACACAACTCAGTACTAAGTTGTATCACTTCATACCTTGAATCCTTCACAAAGATATAGAAGAAGAAAGAGAAGAAGACAGAGATATAAAGACATCAGTAAGATGGACAACAGCCTTGGTGTATTTGTACTTTTAAAATAAATCCATTTTTTTGGTTAGAAACACTAACCTCTCAGGGCATGATAGCTTCAGGTTTTCAGGATGGCTACTACCCTAAAAAGAAAAACCAAATATAAGTGTTAGTCAATCCACAGTTTTTGTTTTTCAGTTGTATACAACTCTTTGTGATCCTCATGTGGGGTTTTCTTGGCAAAGATACTGGAATGGCTTCTCTAACTCATTCTACATGTGAGGAGACTCAGACAAGCAGGGTAAAGTGACTCGCCCAGGATTATGTCAGGAGTAAATTTCTGAGGTCAGCTTTGAACCAGGTAGATAAGATTTTCTAAATCTGGGTCATTCTGTACTAAGTCACCTAGGTACCCAAAGTTGTCATTATTCAGTCATTTTCCAGTTGTGTCAGATTGTTCATGACATCATCTAACAGATCCCTCAGTTTACTTCAGTAAATTACAAAACAGACTTTCCAACTATATTGAGTTAACCTCAGAAGATGCAAAAAATGGCAAAAAAAAGTCATCCTTGTACTCAAGAAGGAGACAAGCTAATAGCAAGATAACAAGTAAACAGATTAAAATAAGCTACATAGTGGATAAATGGGAAAAGTTCACAAAGGGGGAGAAGGGAATCATGAGGGGCTAGAGAAGGTTCCTGAGCAGGCAGGATTTTAGTTGAGACTTAAAGGAACAGAATCCGTGGCTAGAAATGAGTAAGGAGGGTATTTCAGGGATGGGGATAATCAGAGAATGGCCATAAATGAAAGGTCTTGTTCAGGGAATGGCCAGGAGGCCAGTGTTACTGTATTATAGAGGGTAAGGTAAGAAGTATATGAAAGACAGAGGAGGGCTAGGTTGTGATGGGGTTTGAAAGCTCAAGCGTTTTGTAGTTGGTCTTGCTGCTGAAGTTTATTGATATAGAGGACTAAGGAGTAGAGAATGACATCATAGAAACTGTTTTAGGAAAATCACTGAAACGATTGAAAGGTGACCAGAGTGGAGTGGTTAAAAACTTCAGTCAGGGTAGTGCTGTAATCTAGGGGTGAAATTGGAATGAGGACCTGTACAAGGGGCAGACAAAGGTAGTGTGTGAAAGGAGTTAAGAAGGTAAAATCAATACACCTAGACAACAACTTGGATATGGAGGGGAAGAGACACTGAGTAATTCAGAATGACTCCTACATTGTAAGCCTGAGAGACTAGGAAGATGGTGGTATCCTTGTCAGAAACAGGCAAGATAAGAAAAATAATCTTACACACACTAAGTTTCAGATGTATCCTTCCCATGCAGTTCTAGAAGTCTGAAAGGCAGGTGGAGGCACAAAGTGAGTTTGCGCTTTGGTCACATTCTAGAATCAATTCTCAGGAATCAAGATTTTCCGGAGTGCCTGAACTGTTCCCAATATTTCTTCTTTTCTTTTGTCCATTTCCCAGTCTCTTCCCTATTTCAACTAGACTTTGGTACAGGGGAATCAAATCTATTAACATAATAAGTGCAAGGACCCTAACTATTTCATCTAATATTTCTTGGATGAAAGGTGTTTTCAAATCTTTATCCCCTTTTCTCTCTTTTCTATTGTTCTCTGCTTCCTTATGATGAAGTTAACTATTAATTTTTAATATTATTCTGTATCCTATCATCTAAATAAGTTTCTTCTTTGTCCATGCATATATTTATCTTCAACTTGCTAATTTGGCTAATATAGTTAGCATTTCTGCAATTGCTGAATCATAACATTAAAAACAAGCATTTTTGCTTTAACCTATGTCTTTTTTGAAAAGTTTTCTTAAAAACTTTTATTTTGTATATATTCTCACATATTTAGACTGATATTGTTTACAATAATTTATTCTTTATGATTATCAAGGACACCATCATATTCCTGAGTCACCATTTTTTTTACATTCAGTTAATAATGAATGCTCTTTATTTTTCATTACTTTTTAAAAAAAATATTTTAAGATACCGAATAAGAAAAAAGAAATACAAACAAAATAAAACAAAAGAGAACAGTGTCATTTTTCCAGCAGAACATCAGGGAGCATTCAAAATCAATACAAAAAATTACCAGTTTAAGTTTAAGGTTAAGAAAATGTATACACACACATATTAATAGAATAAATTATACTCATAAGTGTCCAGCTTTGCTTCACGTCCTTGTAAATTGTTCTTTTGTTCTCTGCTGTGAGCCTTTTTAATTTTATTCTTTTTGCCCCTTTCATTTCTCCAATCACCCTCAAGCAGGGTATAATTAAGAAAGGATATATTTATACTTTATTAAATTATATATTTAATAGGGACCTTAAGTCAATAAACATTTTAATATACACAGACCATGATCAAGAAACATGAATTTTTATTGCACATAGTATATTGCCTTAATAGTAATTAGGCATGAGTCATACAGAATCTCAGTGGGTTACATATCAGAAAAGGCCATTTTTTACCCTGTGGCCAAAGAACTAAGAATCAAAAACACCCAACCTGTGATGAAAATCCACTGTTCCTTGCCTGGGTCGTTAATTTAGATTCATAACATATTTTTACCACAGAAACAGGAATGATAGTTTTTTTTATTATTATTTTTAACGATTAAAATTCATTTACACTCAGAGAAATCATACTTTCTTCACCACTGGGATTTTCCATTGAAAAAGATCACTAGAGGGGCAGCTAGGTGGCGCAGTGGTTAGAGCACCAGCCCTGAAATCAGGAGGACCTGAGTTCAAATCTGGTCTCAGACCCTTCCTAGCTGTGTGACCCTGGGCAAGTCACTTAACCCCAATTGCCTCAGAAAAAAAAAAAAGAAAAGAAAAAGATCACTAGGTTTTCCACAGTTTTATCTACCAAAAATAAGTAAGATCAAAATAAATAATTTCACGTTATCAATAACTTCAACAAAAGAAAATAAACAAAAATAATAGGAAGTTTTACAACCATACTCAAACGGTTCAAGAGCAAATAATTCCAGTACTAAACAAACTGAAAAAAATGGAACAAATACTGCCTAGGGGGAATCAAATAAAGTGACATTTTCAAATCTGAGAATTATACTTATTGAAATAACTCTAAAATGGTTGAGGAAAAGGAAAAAAAACTCAATGAAGCGAAATCTAAGCAGAAAATGACAAAAAATTACACACTGAAAATCAAAGAAAAACTCTTCAAGAAAACATTAAAAGGCCTTATGTTTACTAATTAATGAAAGGAAACGAGTATAAGTGAAAAGTAAAAGTAAGAAACAAGTCCTTAAAAAGAGAAATATTCACCCCAGGGGTGGGAGCTAAGGAGACACCATCTCCCTTTTTACAAGATGGAACTAGGCCACCTAGCTACCGGAATGAGCAAAGGTGACTGAACAGTGAGTAAGCCAATCATGGAGCCCGGAAACTAAGAGGTGTCTAGAACTAAGAGATTCTAGAACCCACATCACAACTCCAGGAGTGGGCGTTACCATAGAAATCGGGTTCTGCTTCCTCTTCACTCTGTTACACCCCCTTTCTCAGTAGCTCTCCTTTTTCTGATTCCCTCATAATTTTCTCTTCCTCTTCTCTCCTTCTCTCCTCTCCTTTTCCTGCCTCTCACCCTTTCTCCCTATTTCGACCCTTCTTCTTTTTCATCCTCTCTCCTTTTTTTGCCATTATTTTGCTACTGTGACATTTTAAAACTTTGGTCAAAAGCCTCACTGATGAATATGGTTTTGCACGTATTTAACCCCTATCAGGTTACTACTTGTTTATAGAGGAGAGAGTGTGGGAGGGAGGGAGAAAAATTTGGAACTTACAAAAGTGAATGTTGAAAAGGATCACTGTATATATTTGGAAAATTGAAATATTATAATAATAAAATAAATTTGATTTTAAAAATCACCATTGAATCTTTACTCCAAATATTCAAATCATTGCTAAATTTATTTCCATATCATCCCTGCTTCATCACAAACACAGCTGACCATGGCAGTACATTTATACTTCCTTCATCTTTCTCTCTTCTTCACAGCTGCCAAATTATCTTTTTCTAGAGCATGGTCAGTCATGTTCTATCATTCTCTTTACCAAAAAGTTATATTTTCCTCCTACTACTGATATGAAGCTATTTAAAGGTCTCCACAATTCTGATTAGCTACCTATTATAAACAGGTATTGGTGATCACAATTACAATGGAATATTGTACTAGAAATGTGAGCTATAGCAATAACTCCATAGAAATAAAATGGAAAAAAATATCAGCAGAGAGACATGCCATTGTGGAACCTCGAAGCTTTGGCCACTCTCAGTGGCCAAAGAATCACAAAACTCCACATGGCTTATCTCAAATGCCTGGGTATCTCTTGCCCTAGACTCGCTGTCTTCTGACCCCCTTCCTGTCAGAACTGAATTATGCTCGTTTCCTGAAATTATGGCTCTCCACTCACCCAGAGTCTGCCCTACCTTGCCTTTGGTTTCCTGATAGCTGGAGCTCTATAAGTCTCGGAATCAATTGCTCAAAGCTCAATGATTTGAGACAAGAGTCCCACTCAGCCGGTTGGCTTTGGCTAGTCCAAATTCTCCACTACTAATGTATTAAAAAACTTAATCACTGTCTTGCTTCAGTTTCCTTGGGATTACAGCAGATGATAGGATTGTTTACTCAGAGAATTCTAAAGCATCAACTAAAAACTTAAATGAAACACAAAAACTACAGGAAGACAGGAGGGTATGAATAACCCAAGCAATTTATCCATATTCTGTAAATTATCAAAGATATGTATACTCACATCATTCTGTTGTTGCATACTTATGCAAAATGATGGATAAGTTTCATAAATTTCACAAAACAACAAATTTTGGAACTGGGACACATCTCATCATACATTTTCTTAATTCATTTCAGCCTCATTTTCCTCATCTGTAAAATGAGCTGGAAAAGGAAACAGTAAACCACAGTAGTATCCTTGTAATAAAAGCATCAAATGTGGTCATGAAGGGTCAGACACAACTAAAATGACAAAAAAGTAAAATAAGGTGGGAAGAAATGTTTGGAACAATAATCAGGATGAAGGAACAGAAAGAGATGGACCATTAGTGTGAGAAATAGAAGGCCAGCTGGGGAAGGAAAGCAAGTATAGTTAGAATGGAAAATGTTACAGAGCATTAAAAGTCAAAATAATGGGTTTATATTTTATGCTAGAGACTAATTAGATATAGAAATAACAGAGGTAAATCAATCAATAAGTAAAATTTGTAGCAACAAAGAGGTGGAGGATTTGAATTTGAGTAGGTAAAAGTAAATATAGATGATTGCTCAATAGTTGTAAAAAGATATGTGAAAAGTTATGACAGAAATGAGGTATCAAGGTTCTGCACAGTTAAGCTAGTTAAAAATGAAAATAAGGTGACCACAAGAGAATGGAAAGGTATAAACAAGAGGATGGATAATGCGTTAAAGACAGGGCATAATAAGACAAATGGAATGGAACAGCAGACTCTCAAGAAAGAAAAACCCACAGAAGTGATATGATTATCTTCACAGAAGTTAGAGCAAGACCTTTCCAAAAGAAAGGACCATTTCCTTTAAAAAATATTGAAGAGCATAATAATAAATGGAGTTTACATTAAAGTGATAAATAGTATTTATAACTATCATCAGCAAGGATGATCTGCAATGGAGATAAACTATTAGCTTTCTCAATACAATTATAAGTATAATTGTAATACAATCATCCCTTGGCCCCATCCCTTCTCAGGTTCATGACTTCCTTCCTGTCTCCACCTCTCCCTTGAAGTCAGATCTGGGGACAAATTCATATGATTTCAAAATTGCTGTACCAAGAGGTTTGCCCAACTTTCCGCTTACAGAAAGCGAGAACTGACTTTAGTTGGTAAAAAACAGATGGCCTAAGTCCAAAGCAGTTGGGCAGAATTTTGATAGAAGACCAATACCTCACACCACATATCAAATTAAACTATGAGATAATACATGAATTAGCTACAACAAATAAGATTTAAAAAAATGATGAAAATTATAAATAAGATATAAAGATATATTTAATAATTACTTTCCTTTAGATCTACAACTCATTAATTTATTCATTCAATAACTCTAGATTAATTCCTAAATAGGCAATCAACAAGCCTAACTGCATCATAGAGCTACGTTCTGGAGATGCGAATGATGTAAACTGTGACGTTTGGGAAGGGAGGTCTTTGAATGGAATGGTACAGGGGCTTGGCCATAATCCCAAAGTTACGTATCCAAATTCTGCAGAAACAAGCCATGTCCAAACAAGTGCGTAGCTCTTTGTCTGAAGCAGGGTTTGGAAGGCATAAAAAGGTCTGTTTGCCCTCCTTGGTTAGGGAGTGAGAAGTGAGGGTAAGATTGTGCCCAGATATTTGACTGATGGACAGACAGGGTGGGCTCTGGGTAAGGAGACCCTGCAGCCTCTTGAGGCTAGAAAATTTAGGGTTTTTATGGTTGCATTTAGGGAATCCTCTTGGGTGGGACTGCAGATCCAAATACCATCCACATATGGGATGAGAATGCTTTTAAGCAGCTTCAACTCCCTTAAATCTTTAGCTAGGGCCTGCCCAAATATGGGGTGCTATGTAAGAAGCCCTGGGGAGAAACTGTCCAAGTCAGTTGGACAAGCAGGGGAGGGAACACTTACTTCTAACAGCTGCTTAGGCATTAGCAAGGCCCTGGGGATTGGGCAGTCAGGAAGCATCACAACAGGCATGCCCACTTTCAAGGGCTCTCATCCTGGAACATCCTCACATTGAGAAAGAGACTTAAATTTAACAGGGGTGGGAGGGGCAGTCAATGTGATATCATTGTGGGGTGGGGCTACTCTCCTTGCAGAGCAGAGTGGGAAGGGAAGAGGGAGGGGAGGGGGCTTGGTGATATCAGGTCCAGAGCACTGGGAGCACCCCCCTAATGATTTCTCTCGCCCCCATCACTCAACCTGGCTTGGGGAGGGGGCAATAGTTCATCTTCCACCTAGGAGTGAACCCAGCTCTGACCATGGTACTAGATCCCTGAGACCCAGCTGCTGGGGTTGGAGATGAGGGGCTGCAGCTAAAGTCACCTTGGGGCGTTTGAGGGATGGTCCCTTTACGGAAACTAGGAAAGGAGGACACAGAGGGGAAGGAGGAGGCCGAGGTAAGGACAGATGACTCTTGACAGTTACAGGCAGAGCTGTACCTGCGGTGGTATTTGGACTAGTGCCCATATGGCAATAGAAAACAAAAGCTGGACTGAGTACCAGACAAGGTAGGCTTCCTAATCATGAAACTTTCTGAGCATGCCCTGGAGACACCTGACACTCTTGTTTCACCCAGGAAGACTTCTTTTGGGAAAACAGAGAAGGGATTCTCAGCAAAATACAAGAACTTGCTGAGAGATTTTACCAAGGAGCTGCCTCCTGATTCTGTTGCCCCATCAGGGTTTTCCTGGGGATATCACCTCCTTCAAAAGGGGTTCTTTTGGTTTCCTCAAAAGGCATCAACAAACATTCTTCAGTAAGTGGCTAAGTACCTATGGATATCCAAAGGCCAGAGGACACAGAGTAAACATGGGAGTATATACACAAGTATCTCCATTGTTATCGGAACGCTTGTAGCAGCACTACAGCTCTTTGCCAATGGCAGAGATTGCCAAGATGAGGCATGAAAGTTTACCCTCTGGAGGTTATGCTTGTAAATACTTTACAATAGAGGCTCTGAGAAACTTGCCTGGAACATGGAGACCTGAGGTGGCTTAGTACCCTCAATTAATCCAGGAAAAAGGTGGTGGAATGTCTACAGTCAGTCCAAATAGTGTCTCCCAGATCACCCTTTCATGAAGAAGCCGGGGAGACCAATGGTTATGTTCTGCTAACAAGTAGCCATGTCAGAAGTTCACCAACAGGTGAAATCAGAGGAATGGACACCAACCAAGCCCAGGGGCCGTGGTCCAGGCAAAGTGGAAATGCAGGCACTCACAAGGACAAAACGGCGGAAAAATGTACAAGAAAAGGGCTGGTCTCATCTAGGCAGTATATTTGTTAAATAACTAGGGTGTTTTGACCAAAATTTTATCACTTTCAAATCAGGAAAGCCCAAAGCCCAAAGAAAAATTATCCCTTAAATACTAAAAAAATCAGACAGTGAGGGAGACTTCAGATAGATCTTTGTATCAGCAGTAGAGCTGGAACTCCAATCTGGCTCCTCCAACTCCATGTCCTACTGTTCTAGCCACTGGACCATAGTCTCCACTCTGTGCCAAACCCTTCCATCAAATATCTTATATGTTGGCTCTATCTGCTGCTCCAATTCTCTCTTCATCCAGTCTTTACCTTAAACCACCAAATGGGTCCAGAAGATCATAGAATTAAATCTCCAGGTCAAAGCACCCTCAGAATCCACCTTGTCCAATTCCCTTATGCTACAGAAGAAAATGAAGCTCAGGGAGGAAAAGGGACTTGCCTTATATCTCATTTGGCTCATAGATCTGGAAGCAACCTTCAAAGTCAATTAGTTAAAACTTCTTTTACAAAGGAAAAAACTGAAGGCTCAAGTGGTGATGGGAAATGTGTGAGGTCAGATATCCAAGGAGCGTCCACACCTAGTAAGGTGGGATGTAAACCCTGATTTTCCTGTCTCAGAATTCCGTCTTGTGTCCATGAGATTGTACTCCATGTTAACCTCCTATCTCAACCTGCCGTCTCACTAGAGTACTCTCATCTATAGAAGAATGGAAGGATAAGAGGTAAATTTATTATTATTATTATTTTAATTTTAAAGGTCATTTCCCAAAAGAATACGATTTCTTTTCATGAATATTCAACAACGGATTAATAGTCAGGCATTCTTGTCACTTCCTATTCTCCCTGTAATGTGAGAAGTCCTTTTTTCCAGTCTTACCATTTGCTGAAATGAGTTTTCAAGGACTTACACAACACCTGTGCTTAGATGAGCTATTATCAGAGATAAGTATCACTTCAGCACCAAATACCCTGGACAGCTCTGCCAGCCCTGCTCTCTGTAAGACACCTACTCTAGTAACACTCCCATATGCATCAGAGGGACCTGCTTGGAGGCAAGGCAGCACAACCATAGGCCACTGGATAGTTCAGTGGAGAGAACGCTGGACCTGGAAGGAGGAGGGATCATCTTCAGGGGTTCAAATCTGGCCTCAGACACTTATTAGTTGTATAAATCCAGGGAAAATCATTTAACACTTTCTGTCTTAGTTCCTCATCTATAAAATAAGTTGGAGAAGTAAATGGCAAACCACTATTATATCTTTGCCAGGAAAACCCTGAATGGGATTACAAAAAGTAGGACACAACTGAAAAAATGACAAAACAATGGTCAGGTGCCCCCAGAGCTACACTGATCATCTGTCATCCCCACAGATAACAAGGTATCCTGTATCATCATCGCAGAAAAAGCACAGATCCTCTACTAAAGGGAACTCACTTCTCTGAAAACCGCCTTCTTCCTATAGCTACTGTACTATGTTAAGAGAATAACAAAAGGCATGGCCCAAATGCTATTTCATTTCCATTTCCTAATCTGAAAATGTTTGATAATGGATTGGTAAAGCACTGCTGCAAAATTGATCACAGCATTTTAAAATTTCAATTTCAAGTCTTGTGTGAGACAACTAATGTCTACCAGTGTTTCATTACATGGGTTTGATCCATGCCTCTTTGTTTCCTACTAAAACAGGAATTAATTTACCCAAAAGTTGACAAAGCTACTCCTACAATCCCAAGGCAATCTTTTTATACTTTCCTAATTAACTCACTCTTACACTCACCACAATGGCTCTTCAGAAAATTCTCATCCCTCCTCAAAACTCCCATGACTCCTTCTCACACCACCTCTCCAAATTCTCAGTTGAGAACCTTGCCACATATTTTACTGAAAATATGAAAGTCATTCCCTGAGAGCTCTCTCTTGTTCCATTCACTTCCTCTCCTATCATTCAGACATTCTCTGCCAGTCTCCTCCTCCACCCCATTTGACATATAGAGATGAGCTTCCTTCTTATTGAGCCAAATTCATCTCTACCCTTCCAGACCATTTCCTCCAGCAGACTGCTACTTCTTTCATCCTGTTCTCTCACTTCAATATCTCACTGTATACTAGCTGCTTCCCCCTGTTTATAAACATGTTTATCTCTTCCCCACCCTTAAAAACATGTCGGCCTGGATCCATTTATCACCTCTGACCATCCTCTCATATGCTACCTCCCTTTTGGAATGAAACTCCTTGAAAAGACCATTTACAATCTTCACTTCTATTTGCTTTCTTCCCTCTTCTTAATTCTCTATTGTCTACCTTATGTCCTCATTTTCATCCTATCATTGCTTTGTACATCAGCTGTTTGTATCTTGCTTCCCCTAGTAGATAAGAGATCTTCACGGAAAAGGATTTTTTTGGCTCTTCTTTTTCTTCCCAATTGCCTGGCGTTTTGTAGGCACTTTATAAATGCTTATTGACTAAATAACTGACACATCATGCTTTTCTTCTCCCTCAGTCTTTTTCTGACAATCGATCCACACCATCCAGGATCTCATCACTTAGTACAATTCTGTGCACATACTTAAATACTCAACAAATGCTTTTTTCATAAATTCATTCATTCATGGCTGGTAGAACACATCTGTCCTGATATTGACAGTGGATTTTGGGCTCTTAAATAATCAATAGCCTCCACCAGTTGATCTCTACAAAAAATGTAAAGGCAACGTTAAAAACATCAAGAAAATGTAAGTGGGATGAGAACTGGAATAGATGGAGTTTCTATAGCAACCCTTTCCCGGACTATTTTTGCAGATAATAAATATAGTGCCTAGGAATAGTCCTGCAGGACATGGTTTGCTTGCTTTACAATGTTAACTATTTCAGAGTGGCGGCTATTGACATTCAAAAGCAGTTGTGGAACAGTGAAAGCGGAGGGAGTAGAGATGCACACAACAAATAGAATGCAAATCAATACATCACCACCAACTTGTCCAGCATCTTGCCACAGATCCAGATAGAGACAGACCCCTTTCCTGAAGCCCAGAGCTTTGGCAAGAACAGGCTCCCTTAAGCCACCGTCCCTGCTTTCAGCCCAGCTGACACAGGCACGTTGGAAGAGAAGAAATCATTGGATAGACAGAGCCCACCATCCTCATCACTGTCAGCAACAACTGTGACCAGCTGACCCAATACACACAAAAACACACCGATGTTCTGTAATGACAGCCACCTCCAGCCCAGCTAGCCTACTTCCAGCTCATCTTCCACAACCATCACTGGGGAAAGTATGTTCCATAGAGAGGGGGCCAGCAGCTCGGATAAATTGCCAACCAGGGGCTATTCACAGTTCAGGCAGGAAAGGCTAGATGAAAAAGTAAAGCAACCTGGAGAGGGACTGGAGGCAGTACAGTCTTTACTTTACTCTGGGATATCCTTAATGAGTCAGGGTTCGGTATTTTTGCATCAACTTTTACCCTCTTTTTGCAAGATCCCCTCATTGCTCTGATCCCTGACCTCTGTCTGATCCATTTGACAAGAGCCCTCCCTCCAAATACCAAAAGGTGATTCTGGAGAAGACATCCTTCCTCTCCTCCTTCCTGGACTACTCCAGCAGCTGCTGGGTGGTCTTCATGCCACAGCACTCTGCCCACTATACTCTGTCTTCCATCCTGCTGCCAGAGTGATCTTCTTCTTTTTTTTAAAATTTTATTTGAATAACATATGTGTGGGTAATTCTTCAACATTAACCCTTACATAGCTTTCTTTTACAAATTTTTCCCTTCAACTCCCCACCCCTCTCCTAGATGGCAGGATATCCACTACATGTTAATTATGTTAAAATATTGGCAAATCAAATATATGTATACATATTTCCAAACTTATCATTGTTGTGCAAGAAAAATCTTATCTACACAAAAATATATCAGATAAAGGAAACACAATGTAAGGAAACATCAATCAAGGAGTATGAGAATGTTATGTTGTGGTCCACATTTCACATCCCTCTCTCTGGGTGTATACGGCTTTCTTCAGTGAACAATTGGAGGCGGTTTGAAACATTTCATTGTTTCAGAGAGCCACGTCCATCAGAATTGATCATCATATAGTACTGTTGTTGCCGTGTATAATGATATCCTGGTTCTGCTCATTTCACTCAGCATCAGTTCATGTAAGTCTCTCCAAGCCTCTCTGAAATCATCTTGCTGGTCATTTCTTACAGAACAATAATATTCCATAATATTCATATACCATAATTCATTCAGCCATTCTCCAATTGAAGGGCATCTATTTAATTTCCAGTTTCTAGCCACTACAAAAAGGGCTGCCACAAACATTCTTGCACATGTGGGGCCCTTTCCTTCCTTTACCATTTCTTTGGGATATAAGCCCAATAGAAATGCTGCTGGGTCAAAGGGTATGCACAGTTTGATAACTTTTTGAGCATAGCTCCAAATTGTTCTCCAGAATGGCTGTATGCTTTCACAGCTCCACCAACAATGCATCAGTGTCCCAGCCCTCTCACATCCCCTCCAACATTCATCATTAACTTTTCCTGTCATTTTAGCCAATCTGACAGGTGTGATGTTGTACCTCAGGGTTGTCTTGATTTGCTTTTTTTTTTTTTTTTTTTTTTTTTTTTTTCTTTTCATATGACTATAAATAGTTTTAATTTCATCCTCTGAAAAGTGTCTGTTCATATCCTTTGTCCATTTATTGATTGGAGAATGGCTTTAATTTTTATAAATATGAGACAATTCTCTCTATATTTTAGAGATGAGACCTTTATATGTAAAGATGATTTCCTTATTTATTGCTTCCCTCCTAATCTTCTCTGCATTGATTTTGTTTGTACAAAAATTTTTAACTTAATATAGTCAAAGTTATCTATCTGGTTTTCAATTAAGAGTTCCAGTTCTTCTTTGGACATAAATTTATTCCATCTCCATAGGTCTGAGAGGTAAACTATATTACATTCCTCTAATTTACATATAGTATCACTCTTTATATCCAGATCATGAACCCATTTAGATCTTATCTTGGTGTGTGGTGTTAGATGTGGGTCAAGCCCTAATTTCTTCCACACTAGTTTCCAGTTTTCCCAGCAGTTTTTGTGAAATAGTGAATACTTATCTCAAAAGCTGGCGTCTTTGGGTTTATCAAAGACTAAATTGCTATAGTTATTGCCTAGTTTGCTTGTGATTCTATCCTTTCCACTGATCGACTACTCTGTTTCTTACCCAGTACCAAATGGTTTTGATGACCGCGGCTTTGTAATATAGTTTTAGATCTGGTACAGCAAGTCCACCATCGTCAGCCTTTTTTTTTTTTTTTCATTAATCCCCTTGAAATTCTTGACCTTTTGTTTTTCCAAATGAAGTTTGCTACTATTTTATCTAGATCTGTAAGATAATTTCTTGGGAGTTTGATTGGTATGGCATTAAGTAACTAAATTAGTTTTGGTAATATTGTCATTTTTATTACATTCGCTCGGACTACACATTAGCATTTTAAGTTTTTCCAATTGACTAGGTCTGCTTTTATTTTTGTCGAAAGTGTTTTGTAGTTTAGTTCATATAGTTCCTGACTATCCCTTGGCAGATAAATTCCCAAATATTTTATACTATCAACAGTTATTTTGAATGGAATTTCTTTTTGCATCTCTTGCTGCTGAACTTTATTGGTAATATATAAAGATGCTGATGATTTATGTGGATTTATTTTGTATCCTGCAACTTTGCTAAAGTTGTGAATTGTTTCTAGTAGTTCTTAGTTGAGTCTTTAGGGTTCTCTACGTATATCATCATGTAATCTTCAAAGAGTGATAATTTGGTTCCCTTATTACGTACTAGAATTCCTTTAATCGCTTTTTTTCTCTTATTTCCAAAGCTAACATTTCTAATACAATATTAAATAATAATGGTTACAGTGGGCAGCCTTGTTTCACTCCTGATCTTATTGGGAATGGTTCTAGTTTGACTCCATTACATATGATGCTTGCTGAAGGTTTAAAGTAGATACTACTAATCATTTTAAGGAAAAGCCCATTTATTCCTATACTTTCCAGTGTTTTTAATAGGAATGGGTGTTGGATTTTATCAAAGGCTTTTTCTGCATCTATTGAGATAATCATATGTTTTTT
>JAJPUD010023322.1:0-20135 GCA_023553655.1 Myrmecobius fasciatus
TGCCGGCCTTGCTCACTGTCAGGCTAGTCTTTTAGTCTTCAGCTTAGTGATGTTAGAATTCACATTTGAGCCCAAACCAACACTTAGGTCTCACATTAACATAAAGGAAAGGAACTAGATAGACAAGGGCTGGCCAGCTGTGCTGAAAGAGAGAACTATTTGATATTGTGGGGAACCTCCTTATTCCTGTTCACTGTTCTTATCCATCTGTGCTTCCCACACACACACACATGTACACTTCTTGGGGGGAAGCAGAACCACAAACCCAGAAAGGTTTCTCCTCACTGGAAGTCTTCAAGAAGAGCCTAGAAAACCCCTCATTGGTGATGTTAGTGCCAGTAGGATCATTTATTTTTTGGTAATAGCAGCTTTTGATAAGCTTCTACAAAGACAGAGAAGAGTTCTGATCTATATCAAAAAAGGGAGTGCCCACACTGGTGAAATCATAGAGGAAGGAGAGGAGAGGAGAACTGAGGAGACTTGAGGAGAGGAGAGGACAGAACAGGACAGGAGAGGAGAGGAAATGAAAGAAAGAGGGAGAGAGGGAGGTAGAAAGGGAGAGAGGGGAGGAAGGAAGGGAGGGAAGGAAGAAAGAAAGGAAGGAAAGAAGCAAAATGAGAGACCTAAGTGCAGTGAGGCCCATGTGTTATGAAGCCCCTCACCTAACTTGTAGCATGGAGGTGTCCTTATGTGGCTCAAAAGGAGGCAAAATAGATATTTCTAGCCATGTTCTTGTCCCACGCTTCTCCAGGAGACTTTAATTCCAGCCAAGAGGGGAAGCAAGATGTTGGGACAGGAGGTCACTTTGCTTTCCTCAGAGACAGAGGATACTAGACTGAAATTATATTTATGTGCTTCCTTAAATATTATTAATCTATGGGATTATGATCAGGTTCAATCTAACTTCTGATTGCTGTTTCATTAAATAGGGGAATGGGACAAGGGCTATAGAAAGAAGGGCAGAAGAAAAGAGGGAAGGAAGAAGGAGGGAAATAAGTATTTATTAAGTGCCTAGTATGTGTCAGGCACTGTGCTAAGTGCTTATCAAATATCTTGTTTAATTCTCAATAACTAGGTAGTGCAGTGGCTATAGCGCTGAGCCTGGAGCCAGAAAGACTCATCTTCCCGTGTTCAAATTTGGCCTCAGATACTTCTTAGATGTGTGATCCTGGGAAAGTCACTTCACTCTGTTTACCTCACTTTCCTTATTTGCAAAATGAGCTGGAGAAGGAAAAGGCAAACCATTCTAGTATATTTACCAAGAACCCCCCACATGGGATCACAAAGAATTGGATGTGACCAAAAAATGGCTAAGCAACATTTAATCCAAACAACAACTTAGCAAAATAGGGACTATTATTATCCTCATTTTATAGTTAAGGAAACTTAGGCTGTGAATACTTAAATGACTTCCCCAAGATCACAAAGCTAGGAAGTGCCTGAGACAGAATTTGAATTCAGGTCTTCCTGACTCCCCATTCACTATACCATTTAGCTGACTCAGCTTATAAATAAGATACCATCTATTCTCTGATAGTTTAAAAAATAAAGTCCAAGATCACATATCTAAGAAGTAGTAAAGCCATCTTTTCACTTCAAAGCTAGTTAGCATATTCATTGTAACTTTCCCTTGCCCTCAGGGTGAGAGTCATCCACCTGATGAGTGTAAGCTAGCTACTTTATGCAAGGAAGTAGGAAGAACTGGAACAAAAGATTTTATAAAGTAAATATGTGAACTGCAAAAGATAGATTGGTCATGTAGAAGAGTGAGAAGTAGCCCATGAGCATCCCTTTTGCCCATGGGCAACCAGTGATGAGGTCACATGAAAACAAGAAAGGCTCCCCCTTTGGTGACTTTATGGGAGCAGTCAGGTAGACTGGGCAGATTTGGATGGGTTGCTGGCTGTATCAATGAAGGGAGAGTCCATATGGACAAGATCCAAGCCCCATTGGAATCTCTGAGTATATGAGTTAAACTTTTCCTCACCTTTGACATGGGTTGCGCACATACTATCACTCCTATTTTATAGATGAGTAACCAGTGGTCCAGAGCAATTATCCTATATGACACACAGCTAATAAATGTCAGAGATGGAGCTCAAATCCTAGTTTTACTGGTTGTAAGAGCAGTGGTGTTTCCACTGAACCAAACATGGTGATCTGTGCCATTTTGGAGGAAGATGAACATAGATAAGATCATTGCCCTACTGATGTACTGAAATATATGAGTAATTTGTGTGTTCTTTGGCAAAGTTGTGACAGGCTCTAAGCACAGCTGACAACAGGGTGGGCTGAGGTATGGGGAGGGCAGAGCTTCAAGAGGAAATTCTTAAGAAGTGGAGAACTTTGAAAGGATCTGAAGCACTTAAGTGGGAGGCAATCTATATTGTATTGGACAAATCTTTTCCCTCTCTCTGGAGTTCAGATTTTGTCACTTTTAAAGTAGGGGAGGGAGTGAACAAGATGATCTCTAAAGTCCTTTCTACTTGTGACAGCCATTTTGCCTTGGACAAATTCACTTTCTCATTCTGAGACTCAATTTCCTTATCTTCAAAATGGAGATAAAAAAAAGCTTTAAAAAAGCATTCTAAACATGAACTGCTGATGTTGCTGTTATGTCCTTGGCATAACCCCTAGGGCACTGGATTTGGAGTCATGAATTCATTGATTTCAAATCCTGTCTAGACAAATACTAGCTGTTAACCTGGACAAGTCACTTCTTCTATCTGGGTCTCAGTTTCCTCATCTGTAACATAAGGTAGTTGAAACTAGATGATTTTGGCAGTCCCTCTAAGCTGTAGAGCTATGATCCTATGTCAGGGCTGATGTGAACAACAGGTTTTTTGGTGCAATTCAAGGCGTCCTAGAAATGGGAACTGCTAGAACTGTCCATTCTTCAGCCAACATCACCCTCTGCTGGATGGGACAGGCCACGACTTGCTTCTCAGAAACACTTCTCAGCTCACCAACTAAAGAAGAAAGCCCCCATTGATAGTGGAGATCTGGAGACTGGAGTCTTGGGATCCAGGCTCTTATATCACTGAAAGTCTCCTCTCTGAGGCTCCATGATGTTTGAAACTTTTTCTGAATCTCTGAAGGTTCCAGCTCAGAAGGTGGCTTCTAAGTCAAGAAGCTGCCAATCCTTGCCACGTAGATGCCCAACCTGTCAGAATTAGTACTTCAGCAAAATCCTTCTAGAAAAATAGTTTGAAAAACTTCTGTAAGAAGGAAGTGTGAATGGTTGAATGCATTTCAGCATAACTCCAAACCTCACTCATAACCATAAAGCAAAAAGAAATTAACCAAATAAAATAATTAACATTACAAGAAGAGATGAGGAAAAACACCTCCAAACAATGTAAAGCCTTCAAAAATAATAGCAAAAAACTACAAGAATGACTCACTCCCCTACCCATGTTAGCCTGTCTCTCACTCAGCTTTCCCAGAGTAACTAGCCCTAATAGTTCTGTATCTTTGTAGTGGTGGCCTATTATTTTTATGCCTCAGAATGACTCCACTATCCTGCACTGCTCAGGGGAGGAGAACACTGAACTCACTCAACCTTACAATGGAAAGGATGGACAATAATGGAAACTCAGCATTGTAGAATTAGAAGTTTTTTCTGCTAAAGGTAAGGGGAGGGGTCCAAATTCAGTTTCAGTTCTATGTCTGTGGAGTTTTCAGGTGTCAGAGATATAGGCAGACTTCCTTTTTCCTGATATACATGCCCACATGGATAATTAAGCTCAAGGTGATCAGTAAGGGCTTCTCAACCTGGATAGAATAAAAGGGGTAACAATGGAGAAGTAAGGGGACAAGTAGTACAAGGGGTGTGTGCAGTGAGCAAAAGGGATCCTCAAAATCCAAATGAAAGAGAAATCCAGATAACTAAATTTTATAAGACTTCGAGAAATAATGAAACAACAGCAAGAAATTCTGGAGTAGTTCAGAAGAGAGATGAAAGACCCACAAGAAGAAATTGGGGTGATTTTAACATAATTAACATGTAGTGGATATCCTGCTATCTAGGGGAGGGGTGGGGAGTTGGGGGAAAAATTTGTAACAGAAAGCTATGTAAGGGTTAATGTTGAAGAATTACCCACACGTATGTTATGCAAATAAAATTTAAAAAAAAAGAAGAAATTGGGGTGGAATAAGGAATTTTTCAAATAAGGAATAAGAAAGACAAAGAAGACAACAGGAGAGTGGATTAAATAGAACAGATAATCAAGAATAGTTATATAACAGAAGAGTCTCTGAAAAAGAGAATGGTAGAATTGGAATTCAAAAATACAGAAGTAGAAGAAAAATTAAAAGAACAGAATCAAAAGGTAAGAACATTAGAAAAAGACAAGTTCTGTTGATATGAGATATGACTTGTAGAGATAATTAATGAATCAAAGGTTTGCTACAGAAAAAAAAAACAATGATGAATTAAATAGCCTGAATGCCATACTTAAAGAAAAACACAAGAAAAATTTCCCCAAATACTGGAAACAATAGACGAAGTAAGGATTGATAGAAGATAGATTGTTGAGAGTGAAAATACACATTTAAACCACTAAAGAGTTTCTCAGCTATACTTCAGAATTTCAGTAAATCAACAAATCCTGCAGGCAGCCAAGAGAAAGGCTTTCAGATGTGAAAGAAAATAAATTCTGATAGCTTAGGACAATAGGCCTAGAACTAGCCTATAATTTAACTATGAAATATTAAATATGAGGTTAGAATAAGATATTCCAAGAAAAGAATAACATATGCTGTAAAACTGAATCTAATCCTTAGTGAATAATCCTCAATGAATTTCAAAAACCAATCATTTAAGGCAGCCCTTTATAGGAAACAAAGTGATCAGGGTCTTTGATATACAAACACTTCAAGCAAGAGAAACTCAAGAAAAGCAAATAAATATTGTTAATAAGAAAAGAGTGAACAATAAAATCAGTGTTTCCCTTCTTCTAAAGGCAGAACATAGTTACTTTTTTAACCACACAGACTGGTAGAGTACCACAGAGAGCTCAAAGAATATATCTTTGGGAAGAGAAATAATCTAAGGGCTGAAGATTTATGGCAGTTAGGTCAGGAAGAAGGAAAGAAGAATTTAGTGAATATTCTAAAATCCAGCTTCCTTCATAAGTAAATCAATGTATTTATGGGTACAGAGAAGACAATACATGGAGAAAACAGTAAGGAAGAAAGGAAGGGAAAGATGAAGAGAGCTGAACATATATTCCCATCTGTGTTAAACTCAAGAGGAGAAGGGTTATTAGTGTCTTGATCTGTCTAAGGAGCTTTGAGAAAGGTTAAAAACAATGGGGAGGAGGGTTGGAGAGGCCTAAGAGTTAGGTCTCACTCTAAGAGGAGGAATCAGAAGGGGCATTTTAAGATGCATTTGGGTATACAGTGGGTATAATTTTAGGGGGCCAGTGGAAATTCAAGAGATCCCATTGCCTAAACCAGGGTCATCACATTTTGGAGAAAAGTAAGGACCCACTTAGAGGATCCAATGTAGAAAGTAATTTTTACAAAAATTGATTGTGTTAAGATATAAGGAAATAGTTAAGTGGAAAGGAGTGAAAATCTTAATTCAACTAGTCTTCAGTGGAAAAAATATCTTTCTAAAAACTACATTAACAAAATAAAAGAGTTAATGAATTGAATCAAGCACAGTATTTTAAAAGCTATAAAGCAAACAAATCCAAAGTTGAGATAAAAGAATAAATCATGAAAATTAGAGGAGAATTAGATACAATTGAAAACAGAAAAATGACAGAAGTGATAAAACAGAGTTATTTTTAAAAGACTAACAATACCGATAACCATTAGCTAACTTGATTTCCAAAAGAGAAAAAAAATCAAATTAGCAAAATAAAAAAAATGAACAAGACTAATTTACATAGATTACAGAGGAAATAAAAAGAATGAATGGAAACTACTATATGGAATCTTCCATAAACTCCTACTCTAATGTCTTAAAGGATCATGGAGGTAAAGCAGGGTTTTTTAAAGGCTATGCCAAAGAAGCGTAAGTTCTGGCAGACTCTCTGATGCTAGAAAGGCTTTCGGGAACAGATCATGTCTGGTTTCCAAGGACCAGTCTTTCTAAGAACAGAAAAGTTCAACAATTCTCTATAGCTGGGCAAATGGCAATAAATTCTTTGGTTTATGGCCACCTATGGAACAAAGAACAATACAAAATGGCCACAGTCTTCTGTGGACCCCATATACTTCTGTAGTAGTAGAATGTCAGAAAAGAAGGTAGAGTATACTAAGAATCACAATTTATAGACCACCTATGAACTCGAACTTAGCTGTTGGTACTCTAAACGTGAAAACCTTGTCCAGTGACCAAGGAGCAGGTGTTTGGCTGAAGATGTGAATTATATCCATTTTGACATTCTTGCTATAAACAAAATCAAAAGAGAGAAGAAAGTAGCAGCAAAATGGAAATCTGCTTTCTCACAGGTTCTCCATGGAAAGGCAAACAAAGGTATTTACAGAGCTATTTTTATCAAAAATTATGATTGTGGCAGTGATGATGATGATGATGATGATAGCACTTACATAGTGCTTTAAGTTTGCAAAGCACTTTACATATACCTCTAGGCTCCTAGCATTATCATGAGCTGTTGCTCATGCCTGGAATGCCCTCCCTCATCAACTATACTGATCTCCCTAGCTTTCTTTAAGCTCCAACAAAAATCCCATCTTTTACAGGAAGCCTTTTCCAACCCCAGTTCTAGAGAGAGACACACAGACAGAGACAGAGTGACAAAGAGACAGAGAGAGAAACAGAGACACATACACATACAGAGAGAGAGAGAGAGACAGAGACAAAGACAGAGACAGAGAGACAGAGAGACAGAGTGTGTGTATGTAAATGGCTTATCCATGCCTTATGTAAAAGGGTTACATAGCTAGTAAGTATCTGAGTCAGGATTCAAACTTAGGTCTTTCTGCCTTCCTTTCTAGTTAGTGTTCTATCCACTCGGCCAACAATGAAACATTTGGTGATCTCATGTCAAGGCCTATCCAAAAAGTATTTACACAAAGACAACTATGAAAGTACTTCTCTTCTAGAGGTTCTCATTCTTGACTCCTGCCTCCTGAAATCTTCACTCCTATAAGGATTCAGTTCCCATGCCACTTGATAGAAGTCTTTCCTGATTCCTTTGCTTGTTAGTTCTTCTCTCCATCCCAATTATTTTGTTTTTCTCTAAGTTTTATTTATTTCTGTATTTCTATATAGGCTGTTTATTCATCCTTTCTTCCCAATAGAATATAAACTCTTGAAAAGCATGGAGAATTTCATTTTATTATATTTCTGGAATTTAGCTTGGAGAAGACAAATCTGAGTGACTTAATGAGAATTTGTTTACTGTTCTTTTTCCCATCATGGCACTGATTGAATGGTGTGGTGAATTCTGGATTCAATGGTCCCGATTGCTTGTTGATTAAAAGAACATTTGATCCAGGGGAACAAAAATGCTGCCTTAATAGCAGTACTCTAACAACGTGTTTCCTGGCATATGTCAAAAATTAGAAAAAATTTCTTTAAAGATATAAAAAGATAACCTTTTCTGACAATCCTGTGAATATTAATATCAAATGAGATATAAAATAGGGAGAAGTATGCCTCTGCCAGAGAAGAAATCCAGTTCAGAGGAAAGTCAGTGAATTATTCTTTATAAACAGTGAAATCCTGATGTTCCTGTTTGCACATAAGAGGATTGTTGACTGAGTCTCAGAAGGAACTTGAGAAGTTGAATACAACTTCCTTATTTTACAGAGAAGGAAACCGACCTCCCTGGGACGTGTTCAAAGTTATACATTTCCTTATAGCTCTATAGCTGGAAGGTCATCTAATTCAGCCCCTTCATTTTACAGAGGAGGAAACTGAGGCCCAATGAGGGCAAGGGATTTGCCTAAAGTCATACATAGAGTAGCATTAGGAGTCTCTGACTGGAAATTCAACCACTGTGCTGGGTGCCTCAACACTGAAATGCCTCCTAAGTGAGATCTATAACACTAACTAGTTCACCCTAATTATCCACACAGGAAAATAGAAATAGATAAAGAAGACGATGTCCATTGTCTAGTTGTATGGACAATCTACAGAGGGCAAATGAGGCTGTGAGGAGGCTGTGCAAATATGAAAAGTCTTTAAACATCCACATAGAAGACAGCAGGCTAACTGGCAAAGGGGCAGAGAAGGATGAGTGGAGAGGGAAGGATAAGACTGCCTTTCCTCCAGTAGGTTAACTCTAGGTAAAGCCCCTGCAATCCATTGCTCTGACCTTGCTAGCCCGTGACCTCTCTGAAAAAGAAGGGTGGCAACTACAGAAGGACAGAGTAGATGAGGTCCACCATAAGCTCCCATCTCAGGAGAATTCACATTATTTCCTCCTGTGCTGGATCTCCCAAAGGGAAAGATGGCTGATATAGCTGCTTTGGGAGAAGCGTAAAATTACACAGCCCAGGAGGGCTAGGCTGCTTTCTGTGACTTCCTCCTCCCTGATATGGAGATGGGTGGGATGTGGTGAGACTATTGAAACATGCTTCTGCTTAGCCTGGCCAAAAATCCCACTCTTTTCCACTCTCATCCCTTCACACATCAATGGAGGCCTCTAGTCCTTTGCCTCTCTCCGTGTCTATGGCCAGGCGAGATCCAATATCATAGTGGGTCAAGAGATAAAGATGGTGTTGACTGAGGGAAATGAACCAATATGCTCCCCACTACCACCAATACCAGCATTTCAAGTTCCTTCAATAGGCCAGTCATTGCCTAATTAACAGCTAATTAGCAAAATGACTGGTTAGATTAGCAGGAAATCATCCTATAATCTTCTTCCCTTTCACAAATTCCTAGAAAAAGCTGTTTATACTCATTTCCTCTACTTTCTTCCCACTTAACTATTCAAGCCCTGGCAATGTGACTTGAAGAGATTAATTATCTTCCCTTCCCTTAACCCTCCTCTCCTCCAAACTTCCTTATTCCTCCTAAAGTCACTAACATTCTTTCACTCAGGCAGATTTGCAGCCTTGTTATTGTCTTAACTCCTCTTTCCCCCATCTCTCTGCTCATATGACCACCATTCCAGATCAGGCACTCATCCCCTCTGAGTTGGGTCCCTTACTCCCCTAGTTGGGCTTCTGGCTTCCAAGTTTTCCCTCTACCATCCAGTTGCCAGATAGCTTCCAAAGCTTCTTCCTAAGGCACAGCTAGGACGGAGCCAACGTACTGCTCAAGAGCCTCCATTACCAAATCTTTTTGATTCCTCCTTACCAGCATCTCCTATATAGGTTCCCTTTTTCCACGCACAGTATCACAATCCTTGGTCAAATCCTCATCACCTAACTTCCCTATAACTGTAGAGGGTACTATCATGCTCCCAGTCACCCAGGCTTGCAACCTAGATGTCATCCTCGATTCCTCACTCCCCCCAAATAATCTATTGCCAAGACCTATCAATTTTGCCTTCATAACAGCTCTCAAATATGCCCCCTTCTCTCCTTTGACACTTATAAATCTGGGGTAGGCCTTTATCATCTCAAACCCAGGCTACTGCAATAATCTGTTCATGAGTCTGCCAGTCCCATCTCTCCTAACTCCAATCCATTCACCACCCAATGGCAAATGGAGTTATGCAGGCATAGGTTTGATCATGTCACCCCCCTTATTCAAAGGACTTTATAAGCCTCCTTTTATCTCCAGGAACAAACAGAAAGACACTTATTTGGCATTTAAAGACCTTCATATCCTGGTCCTCTCCTTCCTTTATGGCTTTCTCCTCAATTCTGTTAGCCAGGGACAATTACAGGCTTATAACACTTCAAGCAACACCTCATATTCCTGCCCTTAAGGATTTTACTTTCTTACTGGGGAGAGACAATAAACACATAATTAAATAAATATAAAATAAATGAAAGGCAAGTTCAGTGGTTAGAAGAGCACCAGTGAACTCATAAGAAGGGGTGAGTGTTATCACGAAATTCAACATGTAGGAGGTGGCAATAGAACTAAGCCTTAGGATAGGGGATTCCATGAGGTGGAGTTGAGGAGGGAGAGTATCCTACGCATGGGAGGGAGGTAAATATATACAAGAACTTGGAATATCATATATGAGGAATAAAAAGTAGGACTGATTTGGTGGCAATAGAGAATCCTTTAAGGGGAAAAACGTGAAATTAAGTTGGAAAGATAGCTTGTTGAAACAAAATGGGGCCCATATACTGGGGAATGGCTTAGCAAATTATGGCATAGGAATACAATGGAATGTTGGAGTAAGTAGGACAGTTTCAGATGAGACTTGCCTTAACTGATACACCACCAAGTGAGCACAACAAGGAAAACAATATATACCGTGGCAACACCATTCCCAAGAAAGACTTGAGAGCTCTGATCAAGGAAATAACAAACCATTCATGAAATAGCAAGCTATCCACCTCCACTTTAAGATGCAAGAAAAGTCATGCATTTTTGATGTGATCAATGAGAGAATTTGCTTCATTCATTTACATATGCATATTTTTCTTCTTGTTCACTTGGGAGGGGGAGGAAAAATGTTTGTTAATTGAAAAACAAATTAAACATTAAAAAAAAATATTTTGGAGCCAGAATGTGAAGGGATTTATATGACAAAGAGAAAAAAAAATCATGTTTTTGTTTCCCTAGAGGCCATAAGGGGACATTAAAGTTTCTTGAGAAGAAGATTAATATGGTGAGACCTGTACTTTAGGAATATCAATTTGTCAGGTGTGTGGAAGACAGACTGGAGAGGGAAAGGAATAAAAGCAGAGAACACAATTAGGAAGCGATTGCTAGTGTCTAGGTAAGAGATGATGGGGATCTGAACTTGGATGGTGGCTGTATAATTTTAAAGATGTTAAAGTAAAATTGACAACTGCTTGATATAGAGAACGCAGGACAGTAGAGAGTTGAAGATGGTTCCACATCTGTGAGCCTGGTAACCGTAAAGATGGTAGTAGATTCAACAAATATGACAAAACTAGGAAAAGTGGTAGCTTAGGGAGAAAGAGAGTATGTTCTATTTTGGACATATTGAATTTGAGATGCTTATAAATCATCCATATGGTGATGGCGAGGTAGTACTTCATGATGTGGGATTGGGGCTCAGGAGAGAGATGAAGGAGACTAATTGAATGTAAAGTTGTACATACTGTCAAATGTGGTCATTGTGTTGGTTCACTTTGCTTCCCTCTTATGATTTGTTACAGACAGGGTTCAATGAGGAGAGGATGGATGGGATAGATGGAGGGATGAGTGGTATAAAAAGAAAAAATGGCATCAATCCAACTTTAAAAAATAGTTTGGGCATCAAGTTTTTCAAAAGATGTTTTTAAAGCAAGAAAACTTTTAAAATAAAGACATGCTGCTTAGGTCTCAGGTCTAAGATGATGATGTGGCTCTGCCACAGATAGGCTGTGTGCTCTTAGGCTAATCACTTGCCTCCTCTGGGACAAGTCACTTCTTTGAGAGCCCTTCCAATCTATCCCTTCTTTGTTGTATGTTTATTCTAAGTCTCTTATTCTCTCTGGGCCTCAGTTTTCTACTCAGACAAATGAGAATGTTGGACCAAATGGGTCCAAAGGTCTCATCTAGCTCTGACATCCTGGATTCTAGGAAGTGCACAGAATTCACCTTTTTTGGAATATCTTTCCACTATTTGATTCCACTATTTGAATAAGAACATCAGAAATGCTACATTGAGTTAGTTTCATGGTCACTGAACCCCAAATTCTGCCTGACAGAATTACCATGAAATCATTTGAGGGGGAGCTTGGAAACTGGCTTATTGGACCCTGGCTTCAGGAGATTAGATATATTTCTAGTTTTTTGGGGGGGAGGGGTCTTTCCCCTCTTCTTTCACTTGGGAATTAAGTCTTCTATGGCAATGGTATCAAATTCAAATAGAAACGGCACTGAATAGTACACTAGGATCCCTGACAATGCATGAGGATTTAGAAAATCATGTATTGCCATTATCTACATTCCATTATATTTTAATTTGTTTTGTTAAATATTTCCCTTGACATTTTAATGAGGTTTGGGCAGCACCTGGAGGTGTTTTAGACTATGTTGTCATCTCTGTCCTAGGGTACCACTACTCCAGGCTTTGGGCAACTAGGTAGCACTACAGTGGCTAGAGCACTGGGCTTGGAGTCAGGAAGGACTAAGTTCAAATCTGGTTTTACATACTTCCTAGCTGTGTGACACTGGGCAAGTAACTTATCCCTGTTTTCTCATCTGTAAAATGAGCTAGAGAAAGAAATGGCAAACCCATCCAGTATCTCTGCCAAGAAAGCCTCAAATAGACTCACAAAAGTTGGACATGACTGAAATGACTCAAGAACAACAACTCCAGGTTTAAGGTACTCTATGGTTCTGAGCTTCATGGATTTATTCATCAGCCATTTGATAAAATTAACTCAAAGCAAAGGTATTTATAGAAATGCAACTGAATGAAGAATAGAAACAAAATTCACTCCTCATCACAAAACCTAGAGTAAACTCTTTTTTATATATAACTTTAATGAACTAGATTGTATGTGTGTATGTGTGTGTGTATGTGTGTGTGTGTGTGTGTATAAATAACTATGGAGGTAAAATCTAGCTCATAAGAGGGCATCACTCTTCAACCCTTTCTTTTGCGCCTCTTCCAGAGTAGTACAACAGAGAGGATCAGGCCTAGGGAGTCCATCACCCTAGCATAGAAAACGTATCCTGGGGTAACAGTATGAAGATACCAGAAGAAGATCAAAGACATCAAGGGACCTGTAGTGTTGGGGATATCCATATATATCCACACACACACACACACACACACACACACACACACACACACACACATATATATTCTCTCCCACAAATATACACAGAATCCTATATATGTATATGTATATATGTCCATATATACACATATAGATAGATAAATATAAGTATAGATAGATATAGATATAAAATTTGATCCTCACAATAACCCTGAGAGGTAGGTGCTATTATTATCCTCATTTTAAAGTCCAGGAAACTGAAACAGAAGAAGAGATTGACTTTCCAGCCTACAGTCACACAGCTAGTCAGTATTTTAGGCCCATTTTGAACTCAGGTCTCCATGGCTCTGGGTCCAGACTCTTTCTATTAAGTAGATTCTACTTGCCTTTTAAAGGCCTAAAATTAACTATTTCTTTACACTTCTTTAACAAGCTGCGAATGGGCCCCTCCAAGTTTCACACACCCTTTTTTCAAAATTTTATTTGCATAACATATGTGTGGGTAATTCTTCAACAATAACCCTTACATAGCTTTCCGTTACAAATTTTTCCCCCAACTCCCCACCCCTCCCCTAGATGGCAGGATATCCACTACATGTTAATTATGTTAAAATATTGGCAAATCGAATATATGTATACATATTTCCAAACTTATCATTGGTGTGCAAGAAAAATCTTATCTACACAAACGATATATCATATAAAGGAAACACAATGTAAGCAAACATCAATCAAGGAGTATGAGAATGTTATGTTGTGGTCCACATTTCACATCCCTCTCTCTGGGTGTATATGGCTTTCTTCAGTGAACAATTGGAGGTGGTTTGAAACATTTCATTGTTGAAGAGAGCCATGTCCATCAGAATTGATCGTCATATAGTACTGTTGTTGCCGTGTATAATGATCTCCTGGTTCTGCTCATTTCACTCAGCATCAGTTCATGTAAGTCTCTCCAGGCCTCTCTGAAATCATCTTGCTGGTCATTTCTTACAGAACAATAATATTCCATAACATTCATATACCATAATTTATTCAGCCACTCTCCAATTGATGGGCATCCATTCAGTTTCCAGTTTCTAGCCACTACAAAAAGAGCTGCCACAAACATTCTTGCACATGTGGGGCCTTTTCCTTCCTTTATGATTTCTTTGGGATATAAGCCCAATAGAAATGCTGCTGGGTCAAAGGGTATGCACAGTTTGATAACTTTTTGAGCATAGCTTCAAATTGTTCTCCAGAATGGCTGTATCCGTTCACAGCTCCACCAACAATTCATCAGTCACACACCCTTTATAATTGGTGAATAGGCCTGTGGGGTATAAACCAACCAAAGTTTCACACCCTTAACAAGCTGTGAATGGGCCATTCAAAATTTTTTATCCCTTACACTCTGGGATCTAGTATTCTTGGTGGCCTTTTAAGGTTTGAAATGGACAAATTTTGAAATGGGCTTTGTCTCCCATGCTCATACTAGAGTATTCCTAACATTCTTTAAACACCTTTTATTAATTCATTATCTACCTATTTATCTAGGAGTTCCTGGATCCTGCATTTTTCCAGCTGTTTTGTGTTTGAGTGTGTGTGTTGGTGGTGGTGGTTGTAGTTGCGGTTGTTTAGATTCTAAGAGTGCTTTTCCCAGGTATGGAACTGTGGAACTGGGCTCTAGCCAAGCTGGCAAGGCTTTTGAGTACAGGCTGTCAACATCCCTGTGTCTGTCCTAGTAAGCCCAGATACCCATGGAGAAGCTCATCACCATGAGACTAGCCACCAGAGAATAGATTTGTCTCCAGGAACTGATGAAGCCCCCCCTTTTGTTATTGGCCCATTATTGCCATCAAAGCAATTAGCTTTTAATCCAAAGAGACCAAGCCTGACACAGTTAGGTTTTCCCTTAATGGCCCCAGACTATGGGCTGAAGACATCAGGGACATATTCCCCTCTGCAAATGCCAAAGGACAAAATGGAAAGTTGTCAACACATTTTTCCCCATTAAGGTCAAGCACACACAAATATACACTTGAGCTTTCCTTATTTCTTCTCTCTGTCTCTGTCTCTGTCTCTCTCTGTCTCTCTCTCTCTACACACACACACACACATACACACACACCTGCATAGTATAAATTGAAGCAGAGAAGAATTTTTCAGAATTGAAACTTGTTTCCAAAGCTTTCAAGTTTCTGTTTTGTGTGCTTTTGCTTATCCTTTTTCTTCGTTCATTCTTTCATTCATTAATTCAATGTGCATTTCATATTGAGCATCTTCTATTTATGCAGCCTTATTTATGCTATCTTTAAAGAACTTCCCTGGAATGTTCCCAAAGACTCTCAGTAAGTGGACTCATGTTTTTCATCTGAGAACTGAATGCCTGATATAGAAATCCCTGTTATTTACTAGAAAGAATACAGATTCTAGAAATCAGAGGACTTGAGTTCAAAGCCCTCCTCTAACACTTCCTGTCTATGTGAAATTGGGCAAATCACTTTCCTTCCTTGGACTTCCATTGCCTCCTTTCTAAAATCTGGGATTTTAACAAGATGCTCACCAAGGACCCTTTGACCACTGAACTGCTACCTAGCTTTTTGAAATGATTTCACAAGAGGACCCTCTCTTTTATAATTCTCTTTGCTGAGAATTTACAAGAAATCTTTGGAAAATCCAAGGCCATTAGAAAATATACCTTTTGACTGCCTTTTATTGTTATTTCATAGGCTTTCAGGAAGAAAAGGTTTTTCAGGGTCATCTGGTCCAGTAGTTTCATCATATATATGAAAAAACTGAGGTGGTATCATGTAGGAGAGAGCTAGATTTGTACCGAGAGCCTGACTTGAAAGCCAGGCTTTTGCCAAAATTCTTTCTGTACAACCAACCTGTGGGGAAAAGAGTATATTATTCCCAATTTTTCTCTGATCTAGAAAAGTCCAGAGGAGGAAAGTGGAAATTACAGAGGTCACAGGGTTAGAGACAGAAGGGACTTAGGGATGCTGTAGTCCCCAGCTTCTTAAACTATGGGGTCTCGTAACTGGATGTGGGAATTGTAAAATTATGATTTATTATCAGTAAATGTTTGATCTGTATACCTATTTTCTATATCTATAAACTGGAATCATGTAAAAATTTCTTGGGCAAAAAGAGGTTGCAAGTGGAAAAAGTTTAAACCATCCTGCATCTAGTCCAACCCCTTCAATTCATTTTACAGATGAGATAACAGACTAAGAGGGAAAGATTAGATGAAGTGACTTATCCAAGGTCACACAGATTATCAGTGCTACGGTTCAACCACTAGTCTACTAATTATAAATGAAATGCTCCTTTCATACTGCCTTTCAAGCCCAAGGCTACAGAGTAAGAAACTATCAGAGGAGGGCTTTGAAGCCAGTACTTTTAACTTCAAGTCCAGTGTTTTTTTCCAAAAATTCCCCAGCATCTAAATAGGTCTTTCCCACAAACTAGAGTGTGTCTGAAAGCTAAAAAGAGAAGGGCATGGCAGAGGATGAAATGGATAGTGTCAGAGATGTGATAAACATGAACTTGGATAGACTACAGCGATAGTGAAGGGCAGAAGGGCAGGCATGCCATGGTACTTGGGGTCAAGAGGAGTTGGATGCGATTGAATGACTGAACAATCAAGTGCCTCTGTGTAAGCAAGTATCAACTTTAAAAAAACCTGAAATTCAATGAGATCGTTTCTGGAATCCCAATGCTTCCAGATTACTGGTGAGACTGACTTTTTCACTTTCGAGAAAGGAGTATTTGAACCCCAGCTAGGAGCACTTCATGCCTTTATGGGCTGAGACACACTGATATGATTCATTTCTCCAGATAAAATGGTATAGGGGAAGAACTCTGGATTGGAAGGAAAGAAATCTAGGGGCAGGTTCTGCCACTTTGGATAAGCCATGCTATACTGTTGCTCTCTATTTGCTTATCTCAGAAAGAATTGTTTGTGAGGGGATACTGAGTTGGGTGAGAGTAAGATGTCCTAACCTGTTTTAGGTCCTAGACCCCTTTAGCAATCTGGGGAAGCCTGTAGTCCCTTGCAGAATAATGTTTGTAAAGTAATAAAATACTTAAAATTACAAAGTACACCAGTTAAAATGAAATAGTTATTAAAATTTTTTTTAAACCTTAAGACAAGGATCCCTGGGCTGGCAAATCTGTAACATCCCTTTCATGTTTAATCCCATGACCTCTCTGAGGTTTGTTTCCTCATTTGGCTCTCTCTGAGACAAAATAAAACAGGGATAATGCACTCCCTACTTCAGAGATTGGTTGAACAGAAAGTACTTTGCAAATGTGGAAAGAATTCTGGCGGATCCCCAGTTGTCCATTCTGTAAAACGAAGGGATTGGACTAAATGGACTCTGACTTACTCTCTAGCCCTTACACGGGTGTAGAGAAACATCTAAATGACCACTTAAATCTCTCTGTTGCCAGGATGTTTCAGTTAATAGTAGTTTGGGGAGTCATATGGATTATTATTCTCATTTTCCAAGTCGACTTGCAGGTATAGACAAAGGACTCCTACGTGGAGTCAGTTAAAAAAAGGCACAATTTATTCTGACCAACAACATATTGGCGAGAGTTCCTAGAGTGAAAAAAAAAATACCTGCACCCTGATTGACTTCTGTTCACCCCAAAGGATTATTGGTTTATGTTTATTGTTATTTAAAGGAAACAAGGAGTTGAATTAAAAATATTCTTAAAAATATAAATGTATGTACTATATAAATATATGCAAACATATAAAATATAAATATAGAATATATATAACATATAGACAGAATATAAGCATAAACATATATATATATGTATACATTTAAAAAAGGAAAATTACTTTTAAAAGCTGATTTGGCCTCAATTTGGTTAGTTTTCTTTCAAATAAGCTTATTAGATAATAAGTCCCTTTGTAGAGGAGTTTTCATCCCATACTGGAGGCCCAAGAAATACAGAAAAGGAGGGCACAAGGAAATGGGTCAGCCAAATGGAGGCCAAAGATGACCCCAAGATGGAGCTGGAGTTGTTGGAAGTGGAAGGTGGGAGATGATTCTTTTTTTTTTTTTTTTTGCTTTTTACTGAGCAACTGGGGTTAAGTGACTTGCCCAGGGTCACACAGCTAGGGAGTGTTAAGTATCTGAGACCAGATTAGAACTCAGGTCCTCCTGACTTCAGGGCTCGTGCTCTAACCACTGCAACACCTAGCTGCCCCGGTGGGAGATGATTCTTAAAAGATCAACCCCAACTCTAGTCAGATTTGTCCAATGTTTGGGGTTCTTCTCCTCTGCCCTGCCCTGCCCAAGGAGAATCCCTTAGTTCACAGACCAGTAGTGGCAAAGAAAAAACTAGTTTGGCCAAGCCAAAGCCCATTGAACTATGTTTTCTTTTCTTTCCCCAAAGCAGCCAGTGGATATAGAGCCAAATAGAAGAAAACCTTTTATAACAACAACGTTAGGAGATGGGACTCATAATGTAAATGCTTCAATAGTACTTTAAGGTTTTCAAAGTGTTTTAATTTTAATATCTTCATGCAGGAAATATAATAAGTACAACTATCCCATTTTACAGATGAAAAAATTGAGGATTAGTGTTTGATCAAATTTTTGCTCTAAAATAATTCTTTATTTCTTCTTATTGCCTTTAGGGTACTCTCTGGTATTCAAAATTCTCCACAAAATCTGATTCAGTCTAATTCTATATTACTCCTTTTCACAGGTACCATTTTCCAGTCAAACTAGCTTGCTAACTGTTTTCCACACAGAACAATCTATCTCCTACCTCCATGTCTTTACACAAGTGGTCCCCATGTCTAGAATAAATTCCATTCTAGCCTTCACCACCAAGAATTCTTAGTTTCCTTCAAAGCACAGTTTAGGTAATACCTTCACTATTGGTGATCCCATCCCCTAGCTATTAACACTCCTTCCTTGAAATTGATTTGTATATGTTGTATTTACTAGCTTATGTACATGTTATAGCTCTTGATAGAGTATAGGCTTCTTGAAGGCAGGAAGATCTTGTGAGAAATTAGATGATTAGAACTGACATTTGAGGAGGTATGGAGAGGGTCCAGATCAACTACTAAAGCAAGAAATCAATGTACATTTGTTAAGTGATTATTGCAGGATAGTCACTTGGTTAAAGATAGAAAGGAAAAGTGAAAATAGACCCTGATCTCAAGGAGGTTACATTCCAATGGGGGAAACAACATGCATATACTTTTGGTCATTTCTTATTTTATAGACATTAGCCCCAGTCAATATTTGTCCCCACCACAGGTACAGATGCAGTCTTAGGGAATCTGGATGGATTCCAATCAATTAGCCACTCAGTAAACAAGTGTTTGGGTTGCTAGGTGGCAGAGTGGATAGAGCATTGAGCATGGAATGAGGGAGACTACTCTTCCTGAGTTCAAATTTGGCCTTAGACACTTACTAGCTGTGTGATTCTGGGCAGGTCATTTTATCCTGTCTGCCTTAGTTTTCTCATCTGTAAAATGAGCTGGAGAAGGAAATGGCAAACCACCCCAATATCTTTGCCATGAAGACCCTAAAAGAAGTCAGAAAGAGTTGGACATGACTGAAAAAGACTACACAACATGAGACAATCAATTCTAAATGACTACTAGACATTTGGTGACATAGGGCATTAGCATGGAAAAGAGCCTAGATCTAGAGAAACAGATCTGAGAATCTTCAACATGGAGAATTATAACATGTGAAATGATACAAAAGGAGAGAGAGAATTTTCAACATGGAGATGATAATTATACTCATTTGAGATGATATGAGAGGAGGGGGGGAGGGGAGAGACAGAGATGGGAAAGGAGGGAGGGAGAGAAGGAGGAAGATCTCTCAGGATAGAGGGATACCGCACATAGACAAATATGTAATTCTCTACAACATTAATCACAATTTCTATAGACTTAATGTTTATTAAGTATTTATTAAGTATTTTCTTCACAATGACTCTCTGAAGTAGACAATGCAAATGCTCAATAAGGTGCCATATCCACGCCCAGTCACATAGCTCAAGATACCAGGATGTCTGGTGGCAAATCCAATAATAATATAGTGACAATATGCAGGATAAATGATAGAGCACAAGAGAAGTAGCAAAGTGCCCAGAGGAAAAAAGATCAGTTCTCGATGAGGTTGGTGGAAGGAAGAGATTCCTCTGAGTATATGGGGGTATCATCTGAGCATGCCTTTAAGAACAGAGGTGCAGAGATAGGAAAACTGGGACTTCAGATCATAATATCAGAGCTCTAGAGCTGGAAGGGATCACAGTGATTATCTAGTCTATCTCTCTCATCTTACAGAGAATAAAGCTGAGATTTGGGGAGGGGA
>JAJPUD010023323.1:534-20132 GCA_023553655.1 Myrmecobius fasciatus
CCAACAATGTATTAGTGTCCCAGTTTTCCCACATCCCCTCCAACATTCATCGTTATCTTTTCCTGTCATTTTAGCCAATCTGACAGGGGTGTAGTGGTACTTCAGAGTTCTCTTAATTTGCATTTCTCTGATCAATAGTGATTTGGAGCAACTTTTCATATGGCTAGAGATGGTTTTAATTTCATCATCTGAAAATTGTCTGTTCATATCCCTTGACCACTTATCTATTGAAGAGTGGCTTGAATTCTTGTATATATGAGACAATTCTCTATAAATTTTAGAAATGAGGCCTTTATCAGAACCATTGAATGTAAAGATGATTTCCCAATTTGATGCTTCCCTCCTAATCTTGTCCGCATTTGTTTTGTTTGTACAGAAACTTTTTAACTTAAGATAATCATAATTATCCATCTGGTGTTCCATTAGGAGTTCCAGGTCTTCTTTGGACATAAATTTATTCCATTTCCACAGGTCTGAGAGATAAACTATATTACGTTCCTCTAACTTGCTTACAAAGTCCCTCTTTATATCTAGATCATGAACCCATTTAGATCTTATCTTGGTATGTGGTGTTAGGTATGGGTCAAGCCCCTAATTTCTTCCACACTAGTTTCCAATTTTCCCAGCAGTTTTTGCCAAGTAGAGAGTATTTATCCCAAAAGCTGGGGTCTTTGGGTTTATCGAATACTAGATTGTTAAGGTTATTGCCTAGATTGTCCTGATAACCTATCCTGTGCCACCGATCGACTGCTCTATTTCTTAGCCAGTACCAAACAGTTTTGATGACCGCTGCTTTATAATATAGTTTTAGATCTGGTATAGCAAGGCCACCTTCATCTGCCTTTTTTTTTTTTTTAATCCTAGATGGGGGTATTTTTAAGCAGCCAAAGGAGCACATATGTTCCTCTTGTGGAAGGAAAGTTTCTCAACTAGTCATGACTGAATATGTCTTTTTCTCCATGCCTTTTTTTCTCAGGTGGCACTCACCAACTAGAGTCCTCAGATGGATTAAACAAGGAAAAAACAAGGAAAAAATTGTTCTCATTCTTTAAATTTACAAAGCAATTATTGATATGAATAAAAATTTTGTAGTCATTTTTTGTGAATGAGAGTATAACCAGGAAATTTTGCATTGCTAAGGAATACTAAACATTTTTGAGATCACTTTTAACTTATTTAAAGTAGCAATTCCATTTCTTTGTCTTCAGTGAAGTTTTCTTGTTAGTGAATTGCAAAGCATGTCATATGATCTCCTGCTTTAAAAGAAATGACCTGTTTAATGACTCACAATTCAGCTTCTTAAGGAAGCTCATAACTTTCCTGAAACAGCAAAGAGGCTGTTGCCTGCGTTGTTAGATGGAATCTGTTCAATCATTGAAACAACAGATGAAATTCATACTACCTGCATCAATCATATTAATATTAAATACTACTCAGTGTTAATTCTCAGACTTCATACTCAGTGTTTCTGTCAGTCAACTTAGGCAATGTCTTCCACTGAAAAAAGAAAACAATAAACAATACAGTAAGAGATAAAAGGACAGAAATACCGTCTATGATAGTCAACATCTATACAATATTTTATCAAAATAAGAATCTTATAATTATAGAATTTTAAGAACTTAAACAGGTCCAAGTAGTTCTTAGATATGTGAATGCTTAGAAAATGTTTTTTTTCCTCAGTTTTTCCTAGAACAGTTTGTATGTATGTCTTCTTTCCCTCTTCACTCCATTCTTTATTTAATTTGTATACCAACTCACAGCTCTAATTTCATGTCTCTTGACAAACACTCAGAGTGATCTCATTAAGTTGTCATGGTTTTATTTATCATATCTATGTAGATGACCTCAAAATCTGTTATCTTTAATTCAACTCTCTCTCAAATTATAAAACCTTTCTCAGAATCTTGAGAAATATAACAGAATACTATCAGAACCTGAAAAAGAATGAAACCATTAAAAAGTTATCTATATTTATATCTGTATCTCTATAAATAATTTACCAAGAAGAGGTCCAAGAAAAAAAGAATTTTATAGATTGAGGTGATATATTTAATTAGGGAAGAATCAAAATATTTATTTTAAAATAATCTATTGTTACTCATGACTTTCTGGTTTAAGATTCAGTTTAGAAAATTCAATTTGAAGTTGAATTTTAATTCCAACTGAACTATTTAAAATTCCCAAAATTATGATGTTAAAATGCTTTACTCAAAATGCCAGGAGCTTTGGAAAATCCAATAGTGGCTATTGGATTGGAAAAGTTTATTTGACATCCCAATCCTAATGAAGGGCAATGACAAAGAATGTTCAAATTACCAGATAACTCTGCTCATTTAATTTAACTGCAAACTTATGCTTGATTCTGCAAACTAGATTTCAGTAACATGTGAAATGAGAATTAGCAAAAAGGCTAACTGGTTTTCAAAGACAAAAGACCTAGAGGTCAAATTAACAATAGTCACTGGAATGTATAGAAAGTAAGAGAGTTCCAGGAAAGAAGAAAGAAACCAAATAAATAAACAAAAACTCCTGAATCCCCCATCTATTTCTGCTTCATTGACTTTACTACATTCTTTGACTATGGATCACAAGTGTAACAAATTCTTGAAGAGACTGAAATACCAAACCATTTGACTTGTCTCCTGAGGAACCTGTATTTAGGTCAAAAACAACAGTTAGAACTATACCTGGAATGACTAATTGGCCTAAAATCAGGAAAGAAGTAAAACAAGGTTGTCTATTGTCACATTATTTATTTAATTTATATGCAGACTACATTACCTAAAATGCCAGGCTAGAGAAATCAAAAACCAGAATTAATGTTGCCAGGAAAAATATCAATAATCTTGGATATACAGACTATACCATTTCAATAAAGTCAAAATTTTAAAAGCCTTCTATTGAAAGTGCAAGAGAAGAGCTTGAAGCTTAACATTAAAAAAAATAGTTAACATCATGGCAATTAGTCCCATCACTCCTTGCCAAATAGAGGGAAAAGACATGTCAAATTTTATATTCTTGGGCTCAAAGATCACTATAGATGGCAACTGTAGCCATGAAATTAAAAGACATTTGCTCCTTGGAAGGAAAGCATAGCAAATCTGAAAAGCATGCTAAAAAGGAGAGATGTTGCCTTGCCAACAAAGGTCTGCATAGTAAAAGCTATGGTTTTCCCATTAGTAATATATGGCTATGAGAGCTGGACTATGAGGAAAGTTGAGCACAGCAGAATCAATGCTTTTGAATTGTGGTGCTGGAAAAGGCTTTTGAAAGTCCTTTGGAAAGCAAGGGGATTAAATCAGTCAATACTTAAAGAAATTAATTCAGCATTGGAAAGACAAATATCAAGGCTGATGCTTAAATAATTTGGCTACATAATGAGAAGACAGGACTCATTGCAAAAGACTGATTTTGGAAAAGATAAAAGCAAAAAGATTGGGAGATGGATACATAGTGTCATGGAATCAATGGACATGAGCTTGAACAAACTTTAGGAAGAACCTGTTATGTTATGGTTAATGAGTTCAGGAAGAGCCAGACATGAACAAATTAACAAGAAGTTCATTGGCAAAATCTTAACAACATTCATCAATTTCTTTCAGTATCCTGGGGTAGAACTTATTTAGGTTTGATACCTAGAACTTGAAGGATATTTAGTAGCTTTCATCATCTCATGACTTACTTTGGATTTCAACTCCTAGTTAGCCATTTTTACTCTACCATCCCCAGTGTGGCCATAAGTGCCATTGGTGGAAAAAAAGAGAAGTATAATCTGCTTCTATAGCAAAATGGGTTTTCACTGGGAGGAGAGAATTCTAAAATAGTTGAAGCTGAGTCAGGAAGCTACTTCTGCAAGAAAATTATTCTTTTGTTGCCTATTCAATTTTTCTAGTCACCTGTCTTTTGTAATCTGTGCTCCCTCAGGTCCCATATCCCTGTTGCTGTTCAGTCTTTTTAATAATTTCTTCATCTGCTCTTAAAACTCCTGCAGACCTCCTAGTTTCTGGCCATATTCATTGACTTGGAAATATAAATCTTCCTCTTTCTCTTGAAATTTTTGCAATTTTAGTTTCTTTTGCTTATCTGGCCTTTAGTTCATTGCTGCAGAGATCCTTTTGTTTTATGTAGACTATACTCCCTCAGTCTTGGCATCTTCTATTTCTTTTGGGCTATTGTCACCCAAAAGTTCAAATAGATATAATCCCATCCTCAAACATGCTTTTTTACTACAATAATTAAAATGCCATCATTTACTTTATAATAAAAGGAATCCATTTCTAGAGGAGATATTATATGAAATATCAATATATGTGATAAAAACAGTAGCAATTATATCTACAGTACAATGCCCAGTATTATAGAAAGTCACTTGTGGTTTGACTAAACAGCAACTCAATCAATGAAGTCATGTCTTTCAGGTTTATTTGTCCTGCTATTTCAGCATTAACATATAATTGGTACATCTTCCATGCTGGTTTATAGTTAAAATATAATTTCCCCCTTCAGAGAGGGGGGGAAATGCATTTTTTTAATACATGAGATGTGCCTAATCGTGGTCCTATCCCATTTTTAGAGATCTTTGACCAAGAAAACTTTTAGATTGCTATTTTGCCAAATTCTCAGCATTTCAATATTTCAGTGATTGATTTACAACTTTTTAGTTATCAAGGACATTTAACAGGGTAAATTGGGGGACTCAGTACTGTAACATTTATTTATCTCTTGACTTAGTCATATAGGTTTTCCAATAGATAAGCCTGATTTCATTTGCCAGACTCTACAAAAGAACCTTGGGAAGTCTGACTGGAAGGCTGACTCATAAAAATACTTAAGACATGGGTTATATCATATGCAGCTGTACCAGGAAATCACTTTTGAGCTCAGCAGCTTTCACAAAGATGCCTGAGTTCTTTCTAGTCTGATAATGACATGTGAGTAATCACTTGTTAACATTAGGAGCATTTTAGCTTCTCTTCTGACATTATGAGGGTGACAACTGACAAGGTTTACTCCTGTGGCATAATAACCTGTAATGAAATGCAAAATAGTCATTTAAGATTCCATTTTTTTTTCCTTAAAAGAGCAATTCTTTAAGTAATATCTTAGATAAAGCTTTCTTCCCTCTTCCCAGAACATTTTAGTCTAAAGAAGGTTATTATTCACTGGCTGAAAGTAGCAAGATTAATTACTCACTCAAATATTTAATTGGTTGTCTACATATGCCCAGTAAATGAACCCTGAATAAAAGAATTTTAAAAATATGTGCTATTTTTGATCTATGGAGATTTTCCTTCTGTGACCTCTGATCTATGTATGAGTCACCATTGAATCACACATCCAGTTGTTATTCCATAGTGATAATGCATTTCTGTTAATGGTTTTGAAAGCAAGAGCATAGATTAGTGATCTGGCTCTCCAAGGTCTGGGGCCCAGGCTATAGCCATAAGACAGAATGAAGTAAATGGTTCGCAACAGGGTTGAATTTATGTAATTAGCCTTGTCATTACTATTTTCTACCCACTGATTCAACTGTTCTGTGATAGTATGCTATAAAGGAGACAGTATGATGAAATAGAAAGAGTAAAGAATTTGGAATCCAGTGAATAGAATTAAAAGCATAGTTAGTTCTACTACCTCAGCTGAATGATCCTGGGCAAGTCACTTAATTTCTCTTTGCTATGATTCTCTACCTGGATAAATGGAAGGGGCAGACATATTTAAATTAAATGACTTCTAAGGTTCCTTATAATACATAAGCCCACAGATTAATGCAATAAACCTATATACTAAATTTGAATATTTATGCTAGTATTTATGTATATACCATCATTTTTCCAGTTTTCTGATTTGGCACTCAGTGTAACTCTCAGTGACTCTCTCCTTCTTTATTATTACTTCTCCCTCATACCCAATTAGTGGGCAAGTCTAGCCAATTCTACCTGTCAGGATCTCTGGCATCCCTTCCTTGCTTTCAAAGTAGACTTTTTTTTTTTAAAAATTCCGTCCTCTTGTGATATTTCCCTTAGAGACCTCTTAATTGGTCTAATCAGACCTGCCTAATCTAACCTCACTCTAATTTGTTTCATTGCTAATAAATTTGTTTATTTACCATATATTGGTGTATTTGTATTGAAGTACAGTAATAGGTAATTAAAACACTGGGTTTTCATCAGATAAAAGAACTTTTATGAAAAGCATATTGTTACATACTAACAATAAAACCCAGGGAAAGTTCTTTCTTTAATTTCTCAGTGCTTTAAGCAACGCTCTAAGACCATATGTTGAAGTAAAGGTACTAATCTACTTTAGGCCAAGGAGTTTCCTTAGCCTGTGGATTTCTATACTAATGAAATTAGGGGTTCAGTCTGTATCTCAATACCTATATCAATAAGTTATTGTCTAGCCAATAAATTACTTCACGTTGGTGTTATAAAGGAAAGCAAAATTCTTGCCCTTGAGGAGTTTATCATATAATGTGGGAGACAACATGAAAATATTTGACAAAACTAACTATGTACAAGATAAATTGGAAATAATCAATAGTGATGAAAGTTAAGAAGAACCCTGCTGTTCAGTTGTCATATTCAACTCTTTATAAACCCATTTGGAATTTTCTTGGCAGAGATAGTTCAGTGATTTGCCATTTCCATCTCCAGCAATTTTACATCTGAGGAACTGAGGCAAACAAGGTTAAATGACTTGTCCAGATTCACACAACTAGTTAGTGTCTGAGATTAGATTTGAATTCACTAAAATGAGTCTCTCTAAATTCAGGCCCACTGCACCATCTAGCTGCCCCTTTACCTAACTATATAATGCCTTTATTATGGTAAAACTGTATATTACTCCAAAATGACCCCTAAAATTCTGATAATTTTAGCATGACGACTCTTAAATCAGATGGGACTTAAATTACATGAGGTAAGATTGGCTCTACTACCAAAACTCCATTGATTTTCCTTTGTTGTTCATTAGAGTCAACACAGAATATGAAGCTCTCCATGAAATAAGAATGAACAATTCTAATCTTGCTAAGAAATAATGGTTTCATTTGCTTTTAAAGCATTTCCTTTGATTTACAGTTTTACAGTATTATATTTTATCTTATTATTCTGAAAAAAAATGTAGTCATTAACATGTGTATACATGTTTCCCGCCTTAGCCCCTTAATAAGGGTGTGAAGAAAGGCATTATAAGTACTATTATCTGTTTTAAAGACATCCCTAATAAAAGTTGGAACAATGGATTTCTTTTTCAAGACAATTAGGGTTAAGTGACTTGCCCAGAGCCACACAGCTATTAAGTACTAAGTATCTGAGGCTATATTTGAATTGAGATCCTGCTAACTTCAGGGCTATTGTTCTATCCACTGTATTATCTACTTGGCCTACCTGGAAAAGAAATTTTAACCCAATGTCATAATTTAGAGAACACTAGATAGAATATAATTGAGTGCTAAACTTGGATGAATTGAGGGGGAAATCCCAAACTTAAATTTTGTCAGAGCTCTGCTGCTGCTACTCCTCTTTATCCTGATTTAGTGATTTTAAGGTGATTAAATAATAGTTTTAGAACCAGAAAAAAGCTGAAATGTTTTATGTTCCTTCTACCTCTCCTATCCTCCACTTTACAAAAAAACCAAAACAGATTCAAAGAAAGGAATTTATTCAAGATAACCCAGATAGTAAGTAATGGAATTGGGATATGAACCCTACACTATTAACCTTAAATAATAATAATTAGCATTTTTATAGTACATAGCAAAACACTTCCTATGTAATATCTTAGTGCCATATCCACTGTACCACATTGCTTCTAAAATGTGTTCTTTCTCAAAACCTGTAAAGGAGATAGTATAGGAATTATTCCCATTTTATAGATGATGAAACTGAAGGTCAGAGGCATTAAGTGGCTTGTTCATTGTCATATGAGGAGGAGGAATCAGAACTAAGAATTCAATTCAGGTAGTCTAACACTGATGTCTGTGAACCTGTACTTACTTGTCCAGAACTCTTTCTACATACTTAATTGAATCACCTATATATTGGCTATAAATCTAGATGTTGAGAATATAGAGATAAAAATGAAATAGTTCCTGCCAGAGAGCCAAATATAATCACTGGGGAGGGTGCTAGCCATGCTGTTAGCCTGAAAGACTGAAGATTTCATATTTTCTCCAAGCAGTATCTACATATGTATGCATATATGCACAATATATTTATATATTTGTATGCATATCCACATATGTGTGTTAATGTGTATATGTGTGCATTCCCAATGCACTTAATCAAGATATTTTTTCAATGTGAGTGAAAATATCACTGTGGTAATTTTTACCAAACTATTTTCCAGAGAATTTTGACTATGTAAATTAGATTGAGTATATGTTATATTTTGTTTAAAGCCAGGTCACTTCTGAAATACACAAGAGGTTAAATCAGTATGTCATAATGTACCTGAAATACTCAGAACTTTTTAATTAATAAAACATGTATATATATAAATATGCATATATATGCATATATACATATATATACATATACATATACATATATACATATATACATATATATATACATATACATATATACATATATATACATATACACACACACACACACACACACACACACACACATATATATATATATATATATATAACAGGAAGCGACCATAAACATAGCTATAATTTTTAATCTTATAATATTGTCAGAGGCTCAGACACAGGGCAACACAACACAATCAACATCAGAATCTGAATTCATATTTTCCTGACTACAGGTCTTCTTTAAGTCCAACCATGTTTTTGAAAGTAGGGGACAAACATCCCACTGAGCCATTGCATGACCACCTAGGGGAATCAATCAGAGGATAGAAAGATAAGATATTTTTTACCTTCTTTGTGACTGCAATTGCGGCTTAACTCCAGCCCAACCCATCTTCCCTTTTATCTTTTTTTCACTTGACACTTCCTAGTACTACCTCCAAATACTAATGTTCTTTGCTTATGTAAAACTTCTACTGGCTCACTCCACCAGTGCTTCTCAGATCAAAGGAAGACTGCTAAGATATCACTCTGTGGACTCAGTACAATGTGGCAGTGGTGGGTGAGTAAGGGTAACTTTTTTTTTCAGATATGAGTAAGTTAAGAAATATTATGGATAATATTTGATTTATGTTATCTTTTACTCAGACACATTCTTTCCCTACACTTCAGTATTTATGTTAGTATTTGTCCAGAGTACTATCATCCTCTTAATTGTCTAGTTTGGCACTCTTAGTATAACTTTCAATGCATCCCTCCTTTTTTTTTTTTTTTTACCATACCTCCCCCTAATACCCAATTAGTCACCAACTCTTGTCAATTCCACCTCTCAGGATTTCTGGCATCCCTTTCGTCCTTTTAAATTAGCCATATATATATTTGGTTTTTGTTCAGTCCTCTTATGAGCTTCCTTCTTGAGACATCCTAATTGGTCTTCTTGACTCAAATCTAACCCCATTCAAATCCATTCTTCATTCACCAGCCAAATTGACACTTCTAAAGTACAGGATTATTTTACTCCTCAACCCAATAATCTCCATTGGCTCCATTTCACTCTAAAATCAAATATTATTTCATCTTTATCTCAATCATTTTAACTTCTTAAAGTTTTAATAAGTTTTTATAAGTTTTATAGCATATATAATTGTCAATGTATTTGTGTACATAACTCACAATATAAGTATATATTGATGGCATTTGATCAATTTTTTTCCCCCTATTTAATGAAGTTAGAGGCCAATATAAATGATGTTTCTCTAACTTTTATTATGCACAATTTACATGTTTTTCCAAGGGTTCTTAACCATGAATTTTGTCTATCTGTCTCTCTATTTATCTATCCATTCATCTATTCTTCCATCTACTTACCTACCTATCAACCTATCTTCCTATCTATCTATCTATCTATCTATCTATCTATCTACCTACTTATCATCTATCAACACACATGCATATATATATACATAAATACATAGATAACTGCTTTCAACATTGTTGATTTTTTTATAAACTTATGTATTTTTATCTTAGATATTTAATTTTTTTTTTTTTGAGAAAGTGCACAGCAGTTTAGAAAAGAGGAAAAAATGGTTAAGCGCTTCTTTTAACTGCTTTTAACAATAAGCTCCTTGAGGTCAGGGACTGCCATTTTTTTTTGTCCTTGTATTTTGGATGTTTAGGACAGTGCTTGATAAATGCATTTCAAATTAAGCTGAATTATAAACATACACACTCGCCTTTTGCATCCCAGAGTACACAACTTAAAATTTAGTATCTAGCTTGTAGAAAATACACTTAATTTGAAAAAAATAACATTATTATACAATTCTAAATTCCTAAATATTTTTTTAAATTTTATTTCAAAGTTTAGAATAATTGATATGTTTCTCATCCATCCAAATCATTATTTCTTGCCAGTTTCTTAAAAGTATGTATGCATGCATGTGTGTCTGTGTGTGTGTGTGTATGTGTGTGCATGTACATGGCTAAAATTAAATAAAATTAATTTATCTAGAGAAGAGAATTTTGGTCTTGGTAGTAAGGCTAGTGTTGTGGGTTTCATCTTTCCATGGGTGAACTTATAAAAACAAAACAAAACAAAATTAAAATTAAAAAAAATTCTGATAGGAGATGCACTTTGATACTGGATCTCTTCCTTGCATTTGTAGGTAACAGGATGAGAAAAAAGAAACTAGATGGCTCAGCACAGTTACTAATATGTGGGGAAAACAAGGTAAGTGTCTGAAGTAATACTGCTAGTGAGTCAAAATCATCCCTTTGTGAATATGTAAAAGAGAAATAATTCTATGAAGCTAAGATTCTGGGTTTTGACAAGCAAGGAGTTCAAGTGTTCAGCCAAAACTAGACTATTTTGTGAACTAGTTGCATAATGAAGAGGGAGACACCAAAGACTTGCAAAAGCAGCTTTTGATGAATATAGTGTGAAAATATTCTTTGGGTTAAAATTAACAGTATATCCGTGAAGCCCATATGCATAAGCTGAGTTCTACCTAAGAAATTATCTAAATAAAATAGGAAGATTTGCATTCTTAGAGGTTTTAGTGGAGTTGTGATTTCAGTATATGGGCAATCCCTTTATTGATCATGATGGGGTTTTCTTGGAGAGTCTTCTGCTTTTTCTGTCTTGTGATGAAAAGACTTGATTGCCCCAGGTTCATCTGACCAATCTCTGATTGACCTGAAAGATTTCTGGGTGATTTATTTGCCTGCATAAGCACTAGGTTTTTTTTTTTTTTTGAGGGATTCTTTTCCTGTTTTCTGTTGACTTTTGGTTAAATTTTTCTGGAGTTCAGTGGTAGATGAAATGACTTACTATAATTTTTTAGCAAGATAATTTTCAAATGAGATAATATTTGTAAAGCACTTACAAAGCACCTGACAAATAGTGGATACAATATAAATGTTCACTATGTTGATGCTGCTGTAGTTTCTTTATCATATTCATTTTGAGTTTTTTTTTCCCCAGAAACTTGCTTTAATTTTTAATAGATGGAATAAAATGAGCATTTCCAAATTTTTATTTGGAAATGCTCATATGAGTGTGTGTATACATAAACACACATATATAATTATTCTATGCAAGTTCCTATCAATTTTTTCTCTAGGTACATATAGCATCCATTATGTCTTTTATAGCTAATACGGTATTTATAATTAATAAAATAACATTCCTTTAAATTCATTTTCAAAATAATGTTGGTGTTACTGTATACAATGTTTTCTTGGTTCTTCTCATTTTACTTTTCATTATTTTCTTCAAGTCTTTCCATGTTTTTTCTAAAACCTCTGAGCTCACCATTTCTTATAACAGTAATACTCCATCATAATCATATACTACAACTTGTTCAGTCATTCCCCAATGGATGGGAATTTTCCAAAAAAAAATATCAAAACAATTAGTCATGTAAAAATTTTTCAAATCATTACTGATTACAGATTAAAGCAACCTTGATATATCATCTTACACCTGTCAGATTGACTAGAATGATAAAAAAGCAGAGTGACAAATGCTGGAAAAGATGAAGAAAAATTGGGATATTTATTGTTGGTAGAATTGTGAAACGGTTCTATTATTAGGGAGCAATATGGAATTATGCCCAAAGACTTATTATATCACCTATATCTTTTGACTCAGCAATACCATTCTTTGGTCTATTTCCCAAATTTTGTGCTTGTAAAAATCAGTTTGCTAGAATAAGAGTGAGAAAGTTAGGGTATCTTCCTCAATTTGGCCAGTCTAGATTTAGAAACCCTATCCTTTCACTATCACCCACTAGCTGCGTGTCCTTGGGCTAATCACTTTAAGTCTCAATTTCCTCATTTGTAAAGTTAGTGGGAATTGGATTAGTGATTATAAAGTTCCCTTCTAGTTTCAAATACATGATTTTATGCTCCTGTGCTTTAGGTGAGCCTTTTGAGGACAAAGTTATGACCAAATTCTTTTATTCACGATTGCAAAAACAGTGGTTATCTTCAGCAATTGCTTAACAGTCCCAATAATATTTAATACAGTAGAATAATAGCAACTTGTCCCAGGAATATTTCTATATTAGTTTCTTTGAAAAATACATAAAGAAGTACATTATTATTATGACTACAACAATAATACATATATCCAAATTATGTTTTAAACTTTTTACACATTATTTCATTTACTTCATGCAATGAGAGTCTGGTAGATAGATTATGAGGCCAAGACAATAATTTGTCTTAACTTTTTTAATTCAGTAGTTTACTTGGGTACTTGGAGTTTGAGTTTCTTTATTTGGAAAAAAAAAAAGGATTGTTTCTTAATGAAGAATTTGTTCCATTTTATTTGTTAAGGGTTTGTTAAAATTTTAAAGCAGTAGGATAAAATCTATGTTGTAAAGAAAAAAAAAAGGGGGAGGGTTATAATACTGTTTGGCCAGTGATGTTATTACCCTTTACCTTATACTTTCAAAAATACTTTCCCTATAGAAACAAAATTTTGAACCAGTTGTTAAGAAATATTGCCCCTCCCCTTCTGATTTTTTTGTAGCCCAGAAAAATGTTATTGGAGTTTTTTTGAAGACTTATTAGAGCTGATGCTCTTTTCTCCCCTTATCCCATCTCCAAAAATATATTATGTCAGAAAAGAAATTAAGATTCCTTTACTTTGTGTCTGGTCTCTTTTAATTAAAGCTGTTAAAATAATTTCTCTGATAGCTTCCCTTCATCAAAAATAAAATATGGATGCCTTCAACTTTTACTAATTTAGAAGATGTTGCTACCAACAAATTTCTAAAAATCCTATTTTACTTTTCCCCATACAGGATATTACATGTCAACTTTTAAATACCATTACACATATTTTCAGCCAGACTTGGCTCCATATGACACTTCATCTAAGTGAGAAATGTAAGGCAAGAAAAGACTTATATCCTCTTTGCATACCAAATATACAATTATCTGAATCACTTAGGATGCAAATTAATCCATTGGAGGGTGCAACTGGATGAATTGCATTTTATTAGAAAGTTTCACACCATTTATTTGAAAGAAAAGATGTATAGAGAAAGAGAGAGACATGCATTTTTATAGTATATATCACCTAAGGTCTCAGATAGCACATATACTTTGGAAATTACACTCTTGAGGCTATAATTTGAAGTCTATCATATCAATGGTATTTCTAGTGAGTGTCAGCTAGGATAAGTAGGCTTACAAAATTAGCGATCTCTCTTGGAATTTCCCTGTAATTGCTTTCTATTGTATCATGCCAGTAGTATTCATAGAGGATATATTAAGATTGAAGGATCACAGTGGGTTCCGCTCTCACCCCAGATAGATGTTGGAAGTTCAATTCTCAGAGCCAGGCATGGATTTACGCCAAATCCTGAGATTGCAGTGTAGTGATTGCAGGTGTTACATTTTAACATGAGGTGTTATGTGAAGTCCCTTCTGTCTGCCTCCAAAAGGAAGTTGAGATTCTGTGAAACTTGCTTAATAGAACTGCAGAAAGCTTCCCACTGTTGTTATCAGCACCCTCTCTTTAGGAATGAAGTTTCACAGATTTGAAGTAGGCTTTTTCTGGAATTTGGAGGAGGTAGGAGTAGATTGTACACCATTGTCAATGATTTAGGGCATTTATTATTTTGGAATGAATTGTAAGATGTTTCAAATATTTAAGAATCAATATATTAAATAATTGCTATGTCTCATATTTAATATATTTAAGAAAAAAATTTTGAATTTCCTTACATGTTTTCTTTGCCTAAGCTCTAAAACTTAAATACAATACTTCTTTCTGTAAAAAAAGGAAAAGGAAGAGGAAAAGAAGGAAATAAATATTAATATATGATAAGAACTTTTTACAAATATTATCTCATTTGATCCTCAAAACAACCATGTGAAATAGGTACATTAAGGAAAATAATGTCTAACTCACTAGGTTGTGAGTTTCAAATAAAATAATATCTGTAAATATCAGCTTAGCATAGTGTGTGACTCATAATAAACACTATATCGACTAAGGCAAACAGAGACTAAAGAATTGGTTTAGCTACTAAGTTTCTATGGTTGGATTTGAATTCAGGTCTTTTTGATTCTAAGCCCAGAGCTCTATTATGCTACCAGCTACTGCAATTGAATGAAAATGAAAAAGAATTAAATAAAAGACAATTTTATTTTGGACTACTTCTAGGAAGTTTAGTTATGAAAATAAGGATTTCATCAGAAGGTGGTTCCAGAGGATTTGTAATGACAGCTATATAGTGAGATTTCAATGTATGTAAAGATACAACATACTATAGTGGAAAGAGAGCTGTACTTGGAAATAGGAGACTTGGGTTCTAATTTCAACTCTTTTACTTACTTTTGAGGGAGAGCTGTGCAAAGTCACTTGCCTCACTTTCCCCTCCAGAGCCATCTGGATCCAATGGACAAATATAGATCAGAACAGTTGGAGATGACTGGAGCAGAACAAAGCAGGTGAGAAGCAGGTTTGCCAGGAAGCAAGTAGTGGTTTAATTTCAGAGAGAGGAAGGCAATTTGCAAAATGAAATCCTCATGGGGAAGACCTTTTCTTCCTGGGTCAGTGGCAGAGCTTATATACATTAAAAAAAAAAAACTCACTAGGAGTGGATAACAACACATTTTTAGGTCTAGAAATAGTTCTCATGAAAGGTTCATGACTGCAGGTATTTTAGAGATGATACAGTGGTATTTGAGTCCTGTAGCAACAGTTCTTAAGTCTTAAGGGTCATTGAGCCTTGTGATTATTTAAAGGAATACAGAATTAGAGTTAGTGTGATGGAAAAAGGAATGTAGTAGCCTCTGGTTTCGTTCATTTCTCAGTTATGAGCTCTGGAACATAGAAAGTGTTAGCATGTCAACAATTCTTGATTTATCACTTTCTGCTGCAGTGTGTTAGCTGTAGCTCTTACTCTCAAGCCACAATCTCCTGGAAAATATGGAAATTCAAACAAATCTAGATAGTATAATCATTATACATATAATATCAATTAATATAAGAATCATAAATTCCCTGACAACTTGTTATGTTTGGTCCTGATGGGCAAACTAGGAGTAATGAGTGGAAGTAACAAAGAGCTAAATTTAGGCTGACAAAAGGATAAACTCCACAAAAATTAGTTAATTCAAATGGATATCTCACCAGCTAGTGAGTAGCTCCTAAATGCAAGTTTTTACACGTGAACACTTGCCAGGTGGGTTGTCAAGAAAATTTCATTTCAGGCATAAGTGGATGTTGTAGTTAATCTCTAAGGTCCTTTCTATCCATAGTTTCATGATTCTGTAAGAAAGAAAAGTCATATTTTGAAGCATTCTCAGCATGAAAAGAAGATAAGGGCTCAACTAGAGTCCATTTCATATAATTTTATCATGAAAAAGAACTTTGAAGAATCATCTCATATATTTCTTTTTTTTATTTGCAAAACATATGTATGGGTAATTCTTCAACATTAACCCTTAGAAAGCTTTCTGTTACAAATTTTTTCTCCCTACTCCCTACCCCTCCCCTAGATGGCAGGATATCCACCACATGTTAATTATGTTAAAATACTTGACAAATCGAACATATGATACATATTTCCACACTTATCATTGTTGTGCAAGAAAAATCGTATCTACAAGAAAGAAAAATCAGATAGAGGAAACACAATGCAAACAAACATCAATCAAGAGCATGAAAATGTTATGTTGTGGTCCACATTTCACATCCCTGTCTCTGGGTGTATATGGCTTTTTTCAGTGAACAATTGGAAGTTCACCTCATGTATTTTAATTAAAAAAACATTTATTAAATATCTGCTTTGTGCAGAACAGTATTCCGTGTCTCATAGAGATAGTGAGTTCAAGTAATAGCAGGTCCCTATCCTTTTTGAATTCATGATCTAGTAGGAAACTATGACATATGTGCAAACAATTCTAATATTAATTGATACATAGTAAGTGCATAGGAGTGGTATTTGAAGAAAATGCTATAAGAAGTTGTGAGAAATTGGGAGTGATAGGGCAAGGTTATTATTGACTCAGAGAACTGAGGAGGAAGTGAGTTGCTAGGAATTCAGACAGGATAAGTGTGGTCAAGAAAAAAGAAATCCAGGCAGAGTGTGAAAAAAAAAATTCTAGGGACAAGAAAGTGTGAGACACATAGTAGTGAGTTTGGCTAAAGCATATTGGACAAATACTATGAAATTAAACTGGAAATGTATAATGATGACAGTCATCTGCATTGAACATCATGAAAATGAATTTGAATGTTATGATTTTAGTAACTTTTGAAGTTTTGAGCATATGAAAAACTTAAGAAAATGTATGTATAATTTTCTTATGCTTTTCATATGCTCAAATATGTTCACTTATATATAGTGAAAGTGAGTCTTTTTGGGAGGATGGACTGGAGATGAAAGGGAAATGTATAAAATTCATTGCATATGGGTAATGATGAGAAAACATAGAAATTAGCAAAGCAAGAATACACAAATCAGCAAATGAAGTCCCTAAGCATTTATTAAGAAGCTATTATGTGTCAAACAATTTACTAAATTTTGGCAATACAAAAAAGGGAAGAAAACAGTTTCTGCTCTCAATGTTCTTATAGTAAAATGGGGAAACATAAAAGATAAATACAAGACAAATTGGAGATAATCAATAGAAAGAAGAAACTAGCACTAAGGGGAATGAGGAAAACTTGGAGAAAGTAGTATTTCAGTGAAGATTTGAAGGCAACCGGAAAGAATAGGTAGAAGATGTGAGATTTACTAAAGGAATGGAAGATTTTCAGAAAACTGAGACCATAATGAATAAAATACTAAAAAAATATTGCGATACAGCAAGCAGTATGTTAAAGGAACTTATTATGGTCATCCTGGAAAAGATTAATTGGGATATTGTCATCTTCAAGTATTAAATAACTGTCACATGGAAGGATTAGATTTTTTCCAAAAGTGAGATACTTTGACAGAGCAATTAAGGAGACATTAGATACTCTTAAGAGAATAATTTCCATAGATTATTGGGGAAAGAATCTGTATTTAAATAGTTTAGGAAGAGAGTAAGTTAGCAAGCATGTGTAGCCATTAGGTACGGCTAGTTTTATAAGGTTCTCTGGAAGGGGATCAAGGAGATAGAAACTGATAGTGGTTGTATTGTGTTGTGGGTGCCACATTTACAAATAAAATTGGCATGTTGAAGTTTCAGAAAAGATTGATCAGGAGTGTGAGATATTTGAAAATCATGACATAGTAAGGTCAAAGGAACTTTATTTACCCTTGTCAGATATTTTAAGCAACAGCATTAAAAGAGAAAAAGGGAGATTGTTGAGGTAAGTCATAGCTCAGTGGATCAATAAACTTGCAATCAGTAAAACCTGAGTTTAAATCTAGCCTGAGACACTTCTTAGCTGTATAATTCTGTACAAATGACTGTTGATCTCAGTTTGCCCATTTGTAAAATGGAGAGAGTAATAGTACCTCCTAGGATTGTTTTGAGAATCAAATGAGATAATATTTGGAAAGACTTAGCACAGTGCCTGTACATGATAGACACTTAAGAATTGATTCTTTCTTTTGTATGTTTGTAGATAAATAGAAACCACTCTGGAGGAAAGACTAAAGTTATAGAGGTAGAGGGGGTGATTACTTGAGTGAGGTCCTGAAAGTCTTTTGAAATAGTGCCAACAGAGGGGGTAGAGCCATGGTGGCGGAGATCAGACAGGAGTCTCTGTAACCTCCTCTAACCTCTCCTCAAACCAACAAAATATGAAGCCTCTAGACTGATTTTGAAGCAAACAATCCACAATATCTGGAGGACAACATGATTCTAGAAGAAGATACTCTGGAAGAACTTCAAAACAGGTCTGTTTTAATTGGGCAGGGTGGTGGTCTGCTGAACCCAGACTGCAGCACAGGGAGACCAGGGCAGGGAGCTGGAGCAGGGAGCTGGAACAGGAGTGGGAGCATTGTGCTTTTCACACACCTGGGAGTCTTCTGGGGGCCTCTTGGGCCAATCTGTCCTGATTGTGGGCAGGTGCTTTGGAGGGTCTGCCTTTTGTGGGGGGTAGATTGTGAACCACTGAACCCCTGATGAGCATCGGACCTCGCTGCCATTACACAGCACCCTAGGGCGATCAATCAATCAACAGGACTGATCAGTACCAGAAATAATTCAATCAGCAGAACTGCCCAGTACCTGAAATAATTCAATCAGCAGAACTGCCCAGTTCTTGAAATAACTCAATCAGCAGAACTGCCCCAGGGCAAATTAAAGCAGCTGTCCCACCTTTGCTTTAAACAGACCCCACACCTTTAAAAAAATGAATAAAAAACCAAAAAGAGCTCTCACCATAGACAACTTTTATGGAGAGAGGGAAGAATAGACCTCAAATCCTAAGGCCCCTAAAGGTAAAGCAACTCCAGAAAATGCCCCAAAGAGAGACATAAACTGGTCTCCATGTCACAAGGCTTTCTTTGAAGATTACATAAAAAAATCTCAAAAGAGAGTTAGAAGAAACATGGGGAAACGAAATGAGATCACTGCAAAATAAAATAGAAAAAATGGAAAAAGAATGCAATGAACAAAAAAATATAAATGGTCAATTGCAAAAGGAACTAAAAACAGTACCTGAAGAAAACAGGACATTAAAAATTAGAATCAAACAATTGGAAATGAATGACTCATCAAGACTTCAAGAATCAGTAAAACAAAAACAAAAAAATGAAAAGATAGAGAAAAACATGAAATATCTCCTAGGAAAAACAACAGACCTGGAAAATAGATCTAGGAGAGACAATCTAAGGATTATAGGGCTTCCTGAAAGCCATGATGAAAAAAAAGAACCTAGACACTATCTTCCAGGAAATCATAAAAGAAAACTGCCCTGATATTTTAGACCCAGAAGGCAAAATACTCCTTGAAACAATCCACCAATCACCTCCTGAAAGAATCCCAAAAATTAAATCCCCCAGAAATATCGTGGCTAAATTCCAGAACTATCACACCAAGGAAAAGATATTACGAGAAGCCAGAAAGAAACAATTTAAATATC
>JAJPUD010023324.1:0-20132 GCA_023553655.1 Myrmecobius fasciatus
TGCCGGCCTTGCTCACTGTCAGGCTAGTCTTTTAGTCTTCAGCTTAGCGATGTTAGAATTCACATTTGAGCCCAAACCAACACTTAGGTCTCACATTAACATAAAGGAAAGGAACTAGATAGACAAGGGCTGGCCAGCTGTGCTGAAAGAGAGAACTATTTGATATTGTGGGGAACCTCCTTATTCCTGTTCACTGTTCTTATCCATCTGTGCTTCCCACACACACACACATGTACACTTCTTGGGGGGAAGCAGAACCACAAACCCAGAAAGGTTTCTCCTCACTGGAAGTCTTCAAGAAGAGCCTAGAAAACCCCTCATTGGTGATGTTAGTGCCAGTAGGATCATTTATTTTTTGGTAATAGCAGCTTTTGATAAGCTTCTACAAAGACAGAGAAGAGTTCTGATCTATATCAAAAAAGGGAGTGCCCACACTGGTGAAATCATAGAGGAAGGAGAGGAGAGGAGAACTGAGGAGACTTGAGGAGAGGAGAGGACAGAACAGGACAGGAGAGGAGAGGAAATGAAAGAAAGAGGGAGAGAGGGAGGTAGAAAGGGAGAGAGGGGAGGAAGGAAGGGAGGGAAGGAAGAAAGAAAGGAAGGAAAGAAGCAAAATGAGAGACCTAAGTGCAGTGAGGCCCATGTGTTATGAAGCCCCTCACCTAACTTGTAGCATGGAGGTGTCCTTATGTGGCTCAAAAGGAGGCAAAATAGATATTTCTAGCCATGTTCTTGTCCCACGCTTCTCCAGGAGACTTTAATTCCAGCCAAGAGGGGAAGCAAGATGTTGGGACAGGAGGTCACTTTGCTTTCCTCAGAGACAGAGGATACTAGACTGAAATTATATTTATGTGCTTCCTTAAATATTATTAATCTATGGGATTATGATCAGGTTCAATCTAACTTCTGATTGCTGTTTCATTAAATAGGGGAATGGGACAAGGGCTATAGAAAGAAGGGCAGAAGAAAAGAGGGAAGGAAGAAGGAGGGAAATAAGTATTTATTAAGTGCCTAGTATGTGTCAGGCACTGTGCTAAGTGCTTATCAAATATCTTGTTTAATTCTCAATAACTAGGTAGTGCAGTGGCTATAGCGCTGAGCCTGGAGCCAGAAAGACTCATCTTCCCGTGTTCAAATTTGGCCTCAGATACTTCTTAGATGTGTGATCCTGGGAAAGTCACTTCACTCTGTTTACCTCACTTTCCTTATTTGCAAAATGAGCTGGAGAAGGAAAAGGCAAACCATTCTAGTATATTTACCAAGAACCCCCCACATGGGATCACAAAGAATTGGATGTGACCAAAAAATGGCTAAGCAACATTTAATCCAAACAACAACTTAGCAAAATAGGGACTATTATTATCCTCATTTTATAGTTAAGGAAACTTAGGCTGTGAATACTTAAATGACTTCCCCAAGATCACACAGCTAGGAAGTGCCTGAGACAGAATTTGAATTCAGGTCTTCCTGACTCCCCATTCACTATACCATTTAGCTGACTCAGCTTATAAATAAGATACCATCTATTCTCTGATAGTTTAAAAAATAAAGTCCAAGATCACATATCTAAGAAGTAGTAAAGCCATCTTTTCACTTCAAAGCTAGTTAGCATATTCATTGTAACTTTCCCTTGCCCTCAGGGTGAGAGTCATCCACCTGATGAGTGTAAGCTAGCTACTTTATGCAAGGAAGTAGGAAGAACTGGAACAAAAGATTTTATAAAGTAAATATGTGAACTGCAAAAGATAGATTGGTCATGTAGAAGAGTGAGAAGTAGCCCATGAGCATCCCTTTTGCCCATGGGCAACCAGTGATGAGGTCACATGAAAACAAGAAAGGCTCCCCCTTTGGTGACTTTATGGGAGCAGTCAGGTAGACTGGGCAGATTTGGATGGGTTGCTGGCTGTATCAATGAAGGGAGAGTCCATATGGACAAGATCCAAGCCCCATTGGAATCTCTGAGTATATGAGTTAAACTTTTCCTCACCTTTGACATGGGTTGCGCACATACTATCACTCCTATTTTATAGATGAGTAACCAGTGGTCCAGAGCAATTATCCTATATGACACACAGCTAATAAATGTCAGAGATGGAGCTCAAATCCTAGTTTTACTGGTTGTAAGAGCAGTGGTGTTTCCACTGAACCAAACATGGTGATCTGTGCCATTTTGGAGGAAGATGAACATAGATAAGATCATTGCCCTACTGATGTACTGAAATATATGAGTAATTTGTGTGTTCTTTGGCAAAGTTGTGACAGGCTCTAAGCACAGCTGACAACAGGGTGGGCTGAGGTATGGGGAGGGCAGAGCTTCAAGAGGAAATTCTTAAGAAGTGGAGAACTTTGAAAGGATCTGAAGCACTTAAGTGGGAGGCAATCTATATTGTATTGGACAAATCTTTTCCCTCTCTCTGGAGTTCAGATTTTGTCACTTTTAAAGTAGGGGAGGGAGTGAACAAGATGATCTCTAAAGTCCTTTCTACTTGTGACAGCCATTTTGCCTTGGACAAATTCACTTTCTCATTCTGAGACTCAATTTCCTTATCTTCAAAATGGAGATAAAAAAAAGCTTTAAAAAAGCATTCTAAACATGAACTGCTGATGTTGCTGTTATGTCCTTGGCATAACCCCTAGGGCACTGGATTTGGAGTCATGAATTCATTGATTTCAAATCCTGTCTAGACAAATACTAGCTGTTAACCTGGACAAGTCACTTCTTCTATCTGGGTCTCAGTTTCCTCATCTGTAACATAAGGTAGTTGAAACTAGATGATTTTGGCAGTCCCTCTAAGCTGTAGAGCTATGATCCTATGTCAGGGCTGATGTGAACAACAGGTTTTTTGGTGCAATTCAAGGCGTCCTAGAAATGGGAACTGCTAGAACTGTCCATTCTTCAGCCAACATCACCCTCTGCTGGATGGGACAGGCCACGACTTGCTTCTCAGAAACACTTCTCAGCTCACCAACTAAAGAAGAAAGCCCCCATTGATAGTGGAGATCTGGAGACTGGAGTCTTGGGATCCAGGCTCTTATATCACTGAAAGTCTCCTCTCTGAGGCTCCATGATGTTTGAAACTTTTTCTGAATCTCTGAAGGTTCCAGCTCAGAAGGTGGCTTCTAAGTCAAGAAGCTGCCAATCCTTGCCACGTAGATGCCCAACCTGTCAGAATTAGTACTTCAGCAAAATCCTTCTAGAAAAATAGTTTGAAAAACTTCTGTAAGAAGGAAGTGTGAATGGTTGAATGCATTTCAGCATAACTCCAAACCTCACTCATAACCATAAAGCAAAAAGAAATTAACCAAATAAAATAATTAACATTACAAGAAGAGATGAGGAAAAACACCTCCAAACAATGTAAAGCCTTCAAAAATAATAGCAAAAAACTACAAGAATGACTCACTCCCCTACCCATGTTAGCCTGTCTCTCACTCAGCTTTCCCAGAGTAACTAGCCCTAATAGTTCTGTATCTTTGTAGTGGTGGCCTATTATTTTTATGCCTCAGAATGACTCCACTATCCTGCACTGCTCAGGGGAGGAGAACACTGAACTCACTCAACCTTACAATGGAAAGGATGGACAATAATGGAAACTCAGCATTGTAGAATTAGAAGTTTTTTCTGCTAAAGGTAAGGGGAGGGGTCCAAATTCAGTTTCAGTTCTATGTCTGTGGAGTTTTCAGGTGTCAGAGATATAGGCAGACTTCCTTTTTCCTGATATACATGCCCACATGGATAATTAAGCTCAAGGTGATCAGTAAGGGCTTCTCAACCTGGATAGAATAAAAGGGGTAACAATGGAGAAGTAAGGGGACAAGTAGTACAAGGGGTGTGTGCAGTGAGCAAAAGGGATCCTCAAAATCCAAATGAAAGAGAAATCCAGATAACTAAATTTTATAAGACTTCGAGAAATAATGAAACAACAGCAAGAAATTCTGGAGTAGTTCAGAAGAGAGATGAAAGACCCACAAGAAGAAATTGGGGTGATTTTAACATAATTAACATGTAGTGGATATCCTGCTATCTAGGGGAGGGGTGGGGAGTTGGGGGAAAAATTTGTAACAGAAAGCTATGTAAGGGTTAATGTTGAAGAATTACCCACACGTATGTTATGCAAATAAAATTTAAAAAAAAAGAAGAAATTGGGGTGGAATAAGGAATTTTTCAAATAAGGAATAAGAAAGACAAAGAAGACAACAGGAGAGTGGATTAAATAGAACAGATAATCAAGAATAGTTATATAACAGAAGAGTCTCTGAAAAAGAGAATGGTAGAATTGGAATTCAAAAATACAGAAGTAGAAGAAAAATTAAAAGAACAGAATCAAAAGGTAAGAACATTAGAAAAAGACAAGTTCTGTTGATATGAGATATGACTTGTAGAGATAATTAATGAATCAAAGGTTTGCTACAGAAAAAAAAAACAATGATGAATTAAATAGCCTGAATGCCATACTTAAAGAAAAACACAAGAAAAATTTCCCCAAATACTGGAAACAATAGACAAAGTAAGGATTGATAGAAGATAGATTGTTGAGAGTGAAAATACACATTTAAACCACTAAAGAGTTTCTCAGCTATACTTCAGAATTTCAGTAAATCAACAAATCCTGCAGGCAGCCAAGAGAAAGGCTTTCAGATGTGAAAGAAAATAAATTCTGATAGCTTAGGACAATAGGCCTAGAACTAGCCTATAATTTAACTATGAAATATTAAATATGAGGTTAGAATAAGATATTCCAAGAAAAGAATAACATATGCTGTAAAACTGAATCTAATCCTTAGTGAATAATCCTCAATGAATTTCAAAAACCAATCATTTAAGGCAGCCCTTTATAGGAAACAAAGTGATCAGGGTCTTTGATATACAAACACTTCAAGCAAGAGAAACTCAAGAAAAGCAAATAAATATTGTTAATAAGAAAAGAGTGAACAATAAAATCAGTGTTTCCCTTCTTATAAAGGCAGAACATAGTTACTTTTTTAACCACACAGACTGGTAGAGTACCACAGAGAGCTCAAAGAATATATCTTTGGGAAGAGAAATAATCTAAGGGCTGAAGATTTATGGCAGTTAGGTCAGGAAGAAGGAAAGAAGAATTTAGTGAATATTCTAAAATCCAGCTTCCTTCATAAGTAAATCAATGTATTTATGGGTACAGAGAAGACAATACATGGAGAAAACAGTAAGGAAGAAAGGAAGGGAAAGATGAAGAGAGCTGAACATATATTCCCATCTGTGTTAAACTCAAGAGGAGAAGGGTTATTAGTGTCTTGATCTGTCTAAGGAGCTTTGAGAAAGGTTAAATACAATGGGGAGGAGGGTTGGAGAGGCCTAAGAGTTAGGTCTCACTCTAAGAGGAGGAATCAGAAGGGGCATTTTAAGATGCATTTGGGTATACAGTGGGTATAATTTTAGGGGGCCAGTGGAAATTCAAGAGATCCCATTGCCTAAACCAGGGTCATCACATTTTGGAGAAAAGTAAGGACCCACTTAGAGGATCCAATGTAGAAAGTAATTTTTACAAAAATTGATTGTGTTAAGATATAAGGAAATAGTTAAGTGGAAAGGAGTGAAAATCTTAATTCAACTAAAGTAGTCTTCAGTGGAAAAAATATCTTTCTAAAAACTACATTAACAAAATAAAAGAGTTAATGAATTGAATCAAGCACAGTATTTTAAAAGCTATAAAGCAAACAAATCCAAAGTTGAGATAAAAGAATAAATCATGAAAATTAGAGGAGAATTAGATACAATTGAAAACAGAAAAATGACAGAAGTGATAAAACAGAGTTATTTTTAAAAGACTAACAATACCGATAACCATTAGCTAACTTGATTTCCAAAAGAGAAAAAAAATCAAATTAGCAAAATAAAAAAAATGAACAAGACTAATTTACATAGATTACAGAGGAAATAAAAAGAATGAATGGAAACTACTATATGGAATCTTCCATAAACTCCTACTCTAATGTCTTAAAGGATCATGGAGGTAAAGCAGGGTTTTTTAAAGGCTATGCCAAAGAAGCGTAAGTTCTGGCAGACTCTCTGATGCTAGAAAGGCTTTCGGGAACAGATCATGTCTGGTTTCCAAGGACCAGTCTTTCTAAGAACAGAAAAGTTCAACAATTCTCTATAGCTGGGCAAATGGCAATAAATTCTTTGGTTTATGGCCACCTATGGAACAAAGAACAATACAAAATGGCCACAGTCTTCTGTGGACCCCATATACTTCTGTAGTAGTAGAATGTCAGAAAAGAAGGTAGAGTATACTAAGAATCACAATTTATAGACCACCTATGAACTCGAACTTAGCTGTTGGTACTCTAAACGTGAAAACCTTGTCCAGTGACCAAGGAGCAGGTGTTTGGCTGAAGATGTGAATTATATCCATTTTGACATTCTTGCTATAAACAAAATCAAAAGAGAGAAGAAAGTAGCAGCAAAATGGAAATCTGCTTTCTCACAGGTTCTCCATGGAAAGGCAAACAAAGGTATTTACAGAGCTATTTTTATCAAAAATTATGATTGTGGCAGTGATGATGATGATGATGATGATAGCACTTACATAGTGCTTTAAGTTTGCAAAGCACTTTACATATACCTCTAGGCTCCTAGCATTATCATGAGCTGTTGCTCATGCCTGGAATGCCCTCCCTCATCAACTATACTGATCTCCCTAGCTTTCTTTAAGCTCCAACAAAAATCCCATCTTTTACAGGAAGCCTTTTCCAACCCCAGTTCTAGAGAGAGACACACAGACAGAGACAGAGTGACAAAGAGACAGAGAGAGAAACAGAGACACATACACATACAGAGAGAGAGAGAGAGACAGAGACAAAGACAGAGACAGAGAGACAGAGAGACAGAGTGTGTGTATGTAAATGGCTTATCCATGCCTTATGTAAAAGGGTTACATAGCTAGTAAGTATCTGAGTCAGGATTCAAACTTAGGTCTTTCTGCCTTCCTTTCTAGTTAGTGTTCTATCCACTCGGCCAACAATGAAACATTTGGTGATCTCATGTCAAGGCCTATCCAAAAAGTATTTACACAAAGACAACTATGAAAGTACTTCTCTTCTAGAGGTTCTCATTCTTGACTCCTGCCTCCTGAAATCTTCACTCCTATAAGGATTCAGTTCCCATGCCACTTGATAGAAGTCTTTCCTGATTCCTTTGCTTGTTAGTTCTTCTCTCCATCCCAATTATTTTGTTTTTCTCTAAGTTTTATTTATTTCTGTATTTCTATATAGGCTGTTTATTCATCCTTTCTTCCCAATAGAATATAAACTCTTGAAAAGCATGGAGAATTTCATTTTATTATATTTCTGGAATTTAGCTTGGAGAAGACAAATCTGAGTGACTTAATGAGAATTTGTTTACTGTTCTTTTTCCCATCATGGCACTGATTGAATGGTGTGGTGAATTCTGGATTCAATGGTCCCGATTGCTTGTTGATTAAAAGAACATTTGATCCAGGGGAACAAAAATGCTGCCTTAATAGCAGTACTCTAACAACGTGTTTCCTGGCATATGTCAAAAATTAGAAAAAATTTCTTTAAAGATATAAAAAGATAACCTTTTCTGACAATCCTGTGAATATTAATATCAAATGAGATATAAAATAGGGAGAAGTATGCCTCTGCCAGAGAAGAAATCCAGTTCAGAGGAAAGTCAGTGAATTATTCTTTATAAACAGTGAAATCCTGATGTTCCTGTTTGCACATAAGAGGATTGTTGACTGAGTCTCAGAAGGAACTTGAGAAGTTGAATACAACTTCCTTATTTTACAGAGAAGGAAACCGACCTCCCTGGGACGTGTTCAAAGTTATACATTTCCTTATAGCTCTATAGCTGGAAGGTCATCTAATTCAGCCCCTTCATTTTACAGAGGAGGAAACTGAGGCCCAATGAGGGCAAGGGATTTGCCTAAAGTCATACATAGAGTAGCATTAGGAGTCTCTGACTGGAAATTCAACCACTGTGCTGGGTGCCTCAACACTGAAATGCCTCCTAAGTGAGATCTATAACACTAACTAGTTCACCCTAATTATCCACACAGGAAAATAGAAATAGATAAAGAAGACGATGTCCATTGTCTAGTTGTATGGACAATCTACAGAGGGCAAATGAGGCTGTGAGGAGGCTGTGCAAATATGAAAAGTCTTTAAACATCCACATAGAAGACAGCAGGCTAACTGGCAAAGGGGCAGAGAAGGATGAGTGGAGAGGGAAGGATGAGACTGCCTTTCCTCCAGTAGGTTAACTCTAGGTAAAGCCCCTGCAATCCATTGCTCTGACCTTGCTAGCCCGTGACCTCTCTGAAAAAGAAGGGTGGCAACTACAGAAGGACAGAGTAGATGAGGTCCACCATAAGCTCCCATCTCAGGAGAATTCACATTATTTCCTCCTGTGCTGGATCTCCCAAAGGGAAAGATGGCTGATATAGCTGCTTTGGGAGAAGCGTAAAATTACACAGCCCAGGAGGGCTAGGCTGCTTTCTGTGACTTCCTCCTCCCTGATATGGAGATGGGTGGGATGTGGTGAGACTATTGAAACATGCTTCTGCTTAGCCTGGCCAAAAATCCCACTCTTTTCCACTCTCATCCCTTCACACATCAATGGAGGCCTCTAGTCCTTTGCCTCTCTCCGTGTCTATGGCCAGGCGAGATCCAATATCATAGTGGGTCAAGAGATAAAGATGGTGTTGACTGAGGGAAATGAACCAATATGCTCCCCACTACCACCAATACCAGCATTTCAAGTTCCTTCAATAGGCCAGTCATTGCCTAATTAACAGCTAATTAGCAAAATGACTGGTTAGATTAGCAGGAAATCATCCTATAATCTTCTTCCCTTTCACAAATTCCTAGAAAAAGCTGTTTATACTCATTTCCTCTACTTTCTTCCCACTTAACTATTCAAGCCCTGGCAATGTGACTTGAAGAGATTAATTATCTTCCCTTCCCTTAACCCTCCTCTCCTCCAAACTTCCTTATTCCTCCTAAAGTCACTAACATTCTTTCACTCAGGCAGATTTGCAGCCTTGTTATTGTCTTAACTCCTCTTTCCCCCATCTCTCTGCTCATATGACCACCATTCCAGATCAGGCACTCATCCCCTCTGAGTTGGGTCCCTTACTCCCCTAGTTGGGCTTCTGGCTTCCAAGTTTTCCCTCTACCATCCAGTTGCCAGATAGCTTCCAAAGCTTCTTCCTAAGGCACAGCTAGGACGGAGCCAACGTACTGCTCAAGAGCCTCCATTACCAAATCTTTTTGATTCCTCCTTACCAGCATCTCCTATATAGGTTCCCTTTTTCCACGCACAGTATCACAATCCTTGGTCAAATCCTCATCACCTAACTTCCCTATAACTGTAGAGGGTACTATCATGCTCCCAGTCACCCAGGCTTGCAACCTAGATGTCATCCTCAATTCCTCACTCCCCCCAAATAATCTATTGCCAAGACCTATCAATTTTGCCTTCATAACAGCTCTCAAATATGCCCCCTTCTCTCCTTTGACACTTATAAATCTGGGGTAGGCCTTTATCATCTCAAACCCAGGCTACTGCAATAATCTGTTCATGAGTCTGCCAGTCCCATCTCTCCTAACTCCAATCCATTCACCACCCAATGGCAAATGGAGTTATGCAGGCATAGGTTTGATCATGTCACCCCCCTTATTCAAAGGACTTTATAAGCCTCCTTTTATCTCCAGGAACAAACAGAAAGACACTTATTTGGCATTTAAAGACCTTCATATCCTGGTCCTCTCCTTCCTTTATGGCTTTCTCCTCAATTCTGTTAGCCAGGGACAATTACAGGCTTATAACACTTCAAGCAACACCTCATATTCCTGCCCTTAAGGATTTTACTTTCTTACTGGGGAGAGACAATAAACACATAATTAAATAAATATAAAATAAATGAAAGGCAAGTTCAGTGGTTAGAAGAGCACCAGTGAACTCATAAGAAGGGGTGAGTGTTATCACGAAATTCAACATGTAGGAGGTGGCAATAGAACTAAGCCTTAGGATAGGGGATTCCATGAGGTGGAGTTGAGGAGGGAGAGTATCCTACGCATGGGAGGGAGGTAAATATATACAAGAACTTGGAATATCATATATGAGGAATAAAAAGTAGGACTGATTTGGTGGCAATAGAGAATCCTTTAAGGGGAAAAACGTGAAATTAAGTTGGAAAGATAGCTTGTTGAAACAAAATGGGGCCCATATACTGGGGAATGGCTTAGCAAATTATGGCATAGGAATACAATGGAATGTTGGAGTAAGTAGGACAGTTTCAGATGAGACTTGCCTTAACTGATACACCACCAAGTGAGCACAACAAGGAAAACAATATATACCGTGGCAACACCATTCCCAAGAAAGACTTGAGAGCTCTGATCAAGGAAATAACAAACCATTCATGAAATAGCAAGCTATCCACCTCCACTTTAAGATGCAAGAAAAGTCATGCATTTTTGATGTGATCAATGAGAGAATTTGCTTCATTCATTTACATATGCATATTTTTCTTCTTGTTCACTTGGGAGGGGGAGGAAAAATGTTTGTTAATTGAAAAACAAATTAAACATTAAAAAAAAATATTTTGGAGCCAGAATGTGAAGGGATTTATATGACAAAGAGAAAAAAAAATCATGTTTTTGTTTCCCTAGAGGCCATAAGGGGACATTAAAGTTTCTTGAGAAGAAGATTAATATGGTGAGACCTGTACTTTAGGAATATCAATTTGTCAGGTGTGTGGAAGACAGACTGGAGAGGGAAAGGAATAAAAGCAGAGAACACAATTAGGAAGCGATTGCTAGTGTCTAGGTAAGAGATGATGGGGATCTGAACTTGGATGGTGGCTGTATAATTTTAAAGATGTTAAAGTAAAATTGACAACTGCTTGATATAGAGAACGCAGGACAGTAGAGAGTTGAAGATGGTTCCACATCTGTGAGCCTGGTAACCGTAAAGATGGTAGTAGATTCAACAAATATGACAAAACTAGGAAAAGTGGTAGCTTAGGGAGAAAGAGAGTATGTTCTATTTTGGACATATTGAATTTGAGATGCTTATAAATCATCCATATGGTGATGGCGAGGTAGTACTTCATGATGTGGGATTGGGGCTCAGGAGAGAGATGAAGGAGACTAATTGAATGTAAAGTTGTACATACTGTCAAATGTGGTCATTGTGTTGGTTCACTTTGCTTCCCTCTTATGATTTGTTACAGACAGGGTTCAATGAGGAGAGGATGGATGGGATAGATGGAGGGATGAGTGGTATAAAAAGAAAAAATGGCATCAATCCAACTTTAAAAAATAGTTTGGGCATCAAGTTTTTCAAAAGATGTTTTTAAAGCAAGAAAACTTTTAAAATAAAGACATGCTGCTTAGGTCTCAGGTCTAAGATGATGATGTGGCTCTGCCACAGATAGGCTGTGTGCTCTTAGGCTAATCACTTGCCTCCTCTGGGACAAGTCACTTCTTTGAGAGCCCTTCCAATCTATCCCTTCTTTGTTGTATGTTTATTCTAAGTCTCTTATTCTCTCTGGGCCTCAGTTTTCTACTCAGACAAATGAGAATGTTGGACCAAATGGGTCCAAAGGTCTCATCTAGCTCTGACATCCTGGATTCTAGGAAGTGCACAGAATTCACCTTTTTTGGAATATCTTTCCACTATTTGATTCCACTATTTGAATAAGAACATCAGAAATGCTACATTGAGTTAGTTTCATGGTCACTGAACCCCAAATTCTGCCTGACAGAATTACCATGAAATCATTTGAGGGGGAGCTTGGAAACTGGCTTATTGGACCCTGGCTTCAGGAGATTAGATATATTTCTAGTTTTTTTGGGGGGAGGGGTCTTTCCCCTCTTCTTTCACTTGGGAATTAAGTCTTCTATGGCAATGGTATCAAATTCAAATAGAAACGGCACTGAATAGTACACTAGGATCCCTGACAATGCATGAGGATTTAGAAAATCATGTATTGCCATTATCTACATTCCATTATATTTTAATTTGTTTTGTTAAATATTTCCCTTGACATTTTAATGAGGTTTGGGCAGCACCTGGAGGTGTTTTAGACTATGTTGTCATCTCTGTCCTAGGGTACCACTACTCCAGGCTTTGGGCAACTAGGTAGCACTACAGTGGCTAGAGCACTGGGCTTGGAGTCAGGAAGGACTAAGTTCAAATCTGGTTTTACATACTTCCTAGCTGTGTGACACTGGGCAAGTAACTTATCCCTGTTTTCTCATCTGTAAAATGAGCTAGAGAAAGAAATGGCAAACCCATCCAGTATCTCTGCCAAGAAAGCCTCAAATAGACTCACAAAAGTTGGACATGACTGAAATGACTCAAGAACAACAACTCCAGGTTTAAGGTACTCTATGGTTCTGAGCTTCATGGATTTATTCATCAGCCATTTGATAAAATTAACTCAAAGCAAAGGTATTTATAGAAATGCAACTGAATGAAGAATAGAAACAAAATTCACTCCTCATCACAAAACCTAGAGTAAACTCTTTTTTATATATAACTTTAATGAACTAGATTGTATGTGTGTATGTGTGTGTGTGTGTGTGTATAAATAACTATGGAGGTAAAATCTAGCTCATAAGAGGGCATCACTCTTCAACCCTTTCTTTTGCGCCTCTTCCAGAGTAGTACAACAGAGAGGATCAGGCCTAGGGAGTCCATCACCCTAGCATAGAAAACGTATCCTGGGGTAACAGTATGAAGATACCAGAAGAAGATCAAAGACATCAAGGGACCTGTAGTGTTGGGGATATCCATATATATCCACACACACACACACACACACACACACACACACACACACACACACACATATATATTCTCTCCCACAAATATACACAGAATCCTATATATGTATATGTATATATGTCCATATATACACATATAGATAGATAAATATAAGTATAGATAGATATAGATATAAAATTTGATCCTCACAATAACCCTGAGAGGTAGGTGCTATTATTATCCTCATTTTAAAGTCCAGGAAACTGAAACAGAAGAAGAGATTGACTTTCCAGCCTACAGTCACACAGCTAGTCAGTATTTTAGGCCCATTTTGAACTCAGGTCTCCATGGCTCTGGGTCCAGACTCTTTCTATTAAGTAGATTCTACTTGCCTTTTAAAGGCCTAAAATTAACTATTTCTTTACACTTCTTTAACAAGCTGCGAATGGGCCCCTCCAAGTTTCACACACCCTTTTTTCAAAATTTTATTTGCATAACATATGTGTGGGTAATTCTTCAACAATAACCCTTACATAGCTTTCCGTTACAAATTTTTCCCCCAACTCCCCACCCCTCCCCTAGATGGCAGGATATCCACTACATGTTAATTATGTTAAAATATTGGCAAATCGAATATATGTATACATATTTCCAAACTTATCATTGGTGTGCAAGAAAAATCTTATCTACACAAACGATATATCATATAAAGGAAACACAATGTAAGCAAACATCAATCAAGGAGTATGAGAATGTTATGTTGTGGTCCACATTTCACATCCCTCTCTCTGGGTGTATATGGCTTTCTTCAGTGAACAATTGGAGGTGGTTTGAAACATTTCATTGTTGAAGAGAGCCATGTCCATCAGAATTGATCGTCATATAGTACTGTTGTTGCCGTGTATAATGATCTCCTGGTTCTGCTCATTTCACTCAGCATCAGTTCATGTAAGTCTCTCCAGGCCTCTCTGAAATCATCTTGCTGGTCATTTCTTACAGAACAATAATATTCCATAACATTCATATACCATAATTTATTCAGCCACTCTCCAATTGATGGGCATCCATTCAGTTTCCAGTTTCTAGCCACTACAAAAAGAGCTGCCACAAACATTCTTGCACATGTGGGGCCTTTTCCTTCCTTTATGATTTCTTTGGGATATAAGCCCAATAGAAATGCTGCTGGGTCAAAGGGTATGCACAGTTTGATAACTTTTTGAGCATAGCTTCAAATTGTTCTCCAGAATGGCTGTATCCGTTCACAGCTCCACCAACAATTCATCAGTCACACACCCTTTATAATTGGTGAATAGGCCTGTGGGGTATAAACCAACCAAAGTTTCACACCCTTAACAAGCTGTGAATGGGCCATTCAAAATTTTTTATCCCTTACACTCTGGGATCTAGTATTCTTGGTGGCCTTTTAAGGTTTGAAATGGACAAATTTTGAAATGGGCTTTGTCTCCCATGCTCATACTAGAGTATTCCTAACATTCTTTAAACACCTTTTATTAATTCATTATCTACCTATTTATCTAGGAGTTCCTGGATCCTGCATTTTTCCAGCTGTTTTGTGTTTGAGTGTGTGTGTTGGTGGTGGTGGTTGTAGTTGCGGTTGTTTAGATTCTAAGAGTGCTTTTCCCAGGTATGGAACTGTGGAACTGGGCTCTAGCCAAGCTGGCAAGGCTTTTGAGTACAGGCTGTCAACATCCCTGTGTCTGTCCTAGTAAGCCCAGATACCCATGGAGAAGCTCATCACCATGAGACTAGCCACCAGAGAATAGATTTGTCTCCAGGAACTGATGAAGCCCCCCCTTTTGTTATTGGCCCATTATTGCCATCAAAGCAATTAGCTTTTAATCCAAAGAGACCAAGCCTGACACAGTTAGGTTTTCCCTTAATGGCCCCAGGCTATGGGCTGAAGACATCAGGGACATATTCCCCTCTGCAAATGCCAAAGGACAAAATGGAAAGTTGTCAACACATTTTTCCCCATTAAGGTCAAGCACACACAAATATACACTTGAGCTTTCCTTATTTCTTCTCTCTGTCTCTGTCTCTGTCTCTCTCTGTCTCTCTCTCTCTACACACACACACACACATACACACACACCTGCATAGTATAAATTGAAGCAGAGAAGAATTTTTCAGAATTGAAACTTGTTTCCAAAGCTTTCAAGTTTCTGTTTTGTGTGCTTTTGCTTATCCTTTTTCTTCGTTCATTCTTTCATTCATTAATTCAATGTGCATTTCATATTGAGCATCTTCTATTTATGCAGCCTTATTTATGCTATCTTTAAAGAACTTCCCTGGAATGTTCCCAAAGACTCTCAGTAAGTGGACTCATGTTTTTCATCTGAGAACTGAATGCCTGATATAGAAATCCCTGTTATTTACTAGAAAGAATACAGATTCTAGAAATCAGAGGACTTGAGTTCAAAGCCCTCCTCTAACACTTCCTCTCTATGTGAAATTGGGCAAATCACTTTCCTTCCTTGGACTTCCATTGCCTCCTTTCTAAAATCTGGGATTTTAACAAGATGCTCACCAAGGACCCTTTGACCACTGAACTGCTACCTAGCTTTTTGAAATGATTTCACAAGAGGACCCTCTCTTTTATAATTCTCTTTGCTGAGAATTTACAAGAAATCTTTGGAAAATCCAAGGCCATTAGAAAATATACCTTTTGACTGCCTTTTATTGTTATTTCATAGGCTTTCAGGAAGAAAAGGTTTTTCAGGGTCATCTGGTCCAGTAGTTTCATCATATATATGAAAAAACTGAGGTGGTATCATGTAGGAGAGAGCTAGATTTGTACCGAGAGCCTGACTTGAAAGCCAGGCTTTTGCCAAAATTCTTTCTGTACAACCAACCTGTGGGGAAAAGAGTATATTATTCCCAATTTTTCTCTGATCTAGAAAAGTCCAGAGGAGGAAAGTGGAAATTACAGAGGTCACAGGGTTAGAGACAGAAGGGACTTAGGGATGCTGTAGTCCCCAGCTTCTTAAACTATGGGGTCTCGTAACTGGATGTGGGAATTGTAAAATTATGATTTATTATCAGTAAATGTTTGATCTGTATACCTATTTTCTATATCTATAAACTGGAATCATGTAAAAATTTCTTGGGCAAAAAGAGGTTGCAAGTGGAAAAAGTTTAAACCATCCTGCATCTAGTCCAACCCCTTCAATTCATTTTACAGATGAGATAACAGACTAAGAGGGAAAGATTAGATGAAGTGACTTATCCAAGGTAGGTCACACAGATTATCAGTGCTACGGTTCAACCACTAGTCTACTAATTATAAATGAAATGCTCCTTTCATACTGCCTTTCAAGCCCAAGGCTACAGAGTAAGAAACTATCAGAGGAGGGCTTTGAAGCCAGTACTTTTAACTTCAAGTCCAGTGTTTTTTTCCAAAAATTCCCCAGCATCTAAATAGGTCTTTCCCACAAACTAGAGTGTGTCTGAAAGCTAAAAAGAGAAGGGCATGGCAGAGGATGAAATGGATAGTGTCAGAGATGTGATAAACATGAACTTGGATAGACTACAGCGATAGTGAAGGGCAGAAGGGCAGGCATGCCATGGTACTTGGGGTCAAGAGGAGTTGGATGCGATTGAATGACTGAACAATCAAGTGCCTCTGTGTAAGCAAGTATCAACTTTAAAAAAACCTGAAATTCAATGAGATCGTTTCTGGAATCCCAATGCTTCCAGATTACTGGTGAGACTGACTTTTTCACTTTCGAGAAAGGAGTATTTGAACCCCAGCTAGGAGCACTTCATGCCTTTATGGGCTGAGACACACTGATATGATTCATTTCTCCAGATAAAATGGTATAGGGGAAGAACTCTGGATTGGAAGGAAAGAAATCTAGGGGCAGGTTCTGCCACTTTGGATAAGCCATGCTATACTGTTGCTCTCTATTTGCTTATCTCAGAAAGAATTGTTTGTGAGGGGATACTGAGTTGGGTGAGAGTAAGATGTCCTAACCTGTTTTAGGTCCTAGACCCCTTTAGCAATCTGGGGAAGCCTGTAGTCCCTTGCAGAATAATGTTTGTAAAGTAATAAAATACTTAAAATTACAAAGTACACCAGTTAAAATGAAATAGTTATTAAAATTTTTTTTAAACCTTAAGACAAGGATCCCTGGGCTGGCAAATCTGTAACATCCCTTTCATGTTTAATCCCATGACCTCTCTGAGGTTTGTTTCCTCATTTGGCTCTCTCTGAGACAAAATAAAACAGGGATAATGCACTCCCTACTTCAGAGATTGGTTGAACAGAAAGTACTTTGCAAATGTGGAAAGAATTCTGGCGGATCCCCAGTTGTCCATTCTGTAAAACGAAGGGATTGGACTAAATGGACTCTGACTTACTCTCTAGCCCTTACACGGGTGTAGAGAAACATCTAAATGACCACTTAAATCTCTCTGTTGCCAGGATGTTTCAGTTAATAGTAGTTTGGGGAGTCATATGGATTATTATTCTCATTTTCCAAGTCGACTTGCAGGTATAGACAAAGGACTCCTACGTGGAGTCAGTTAAAAAAAGGCACAATTTATTCTGACCAACAACATATTGGCGAGAGTTCCTAGAGTGAAAAAAAAAATACCTGCACCCTGATTGACTTCTGTTCACCCCAAAGGATTATTGGTTTATGTTTATTGTTATTTAAAGGAAACAAGGAGTTGAATTAAAAATATTCTTAAAAATATAAATGTATGTACTATATAAATATATGCAAACATATAAAATATAAATATAGAATATATATAACATATAGACAGAATATAAGCATAAACATATATATATATGTATACATTTAAAAAAGGAAAATTACTTTTAAAAGCTGATTTGGCCTCAATTTGGTTAGTTTTCTTTCAAATAAGCTTATTAGATAATAAGTCCCTTTGTAGAGGAGTTTTCATCCCATACTGGAGGCCCAAGAAATACAGAAAAGGAGGGCACAAGGAAATGGGTCAGCCAAATGGAGGCCAAAGATGACCCCAAGATGGAGCTGGAGTTGTTGGAAGTGGAAGGTGGGAGATGATTCTTTTTTTTTTTTTTTGCTTTTTACTGAGCAACTGGGGTTAAGTGACTTGCCCAGGGTCACACAGCTAGGGAGTGTTAAGTATCTGAGACCAGATTAGAACTCAGGTCCTCCTGACTTCAGGGCTCGTGCTCTAACCACTGCAACACCTAGCTGCCCCGGTGGGAGATGATTCTTAAAAGATCAACCCCAACTCTAGTCAGATTTGTCCAATGTTTGGGGTTCTTCTCCTCTGCCCTGCCCTGCCCAAGGAGAATCCCTTAGTTCACAGACCAGTAGTGGCAAAGAAAAAACTAGTTTGGCCAAGCCAAAGCCCATTGAACTATGTTTTCTTTTCTTTCCCCAAAGCAGCCAGTGGATATAGAGCCAAATAGAAGAAAACCTTTTATAACAACAACGTTAGGAGATGGGACTCATAATGTAAATGCTTCAATAGTACTTTAAGGTTTTCAAAGTGTTTTAATTTTAATATCTTCATGCAGGAAATATAATAAGTACAACTATCCCATTTTACAGATGAAAAAATTGAGGATTAGTGTTTGATCAAATTTTTGCTCTAAAATAATTCTTTATTTCTTCTTATTGCCTTTAGGGTACTCTCTGGTATTCAAAATTCTCCACAAAATCTGATTCAGTCTAATTCTATATTACTCCTTTTCACAGGTACCATTTTCCAGTCAAACTAGCTTGCTAACTGTTTTCCACACAGAACAATCTATCTCCTACCTCCATGTCTTTACACAAGTGGTCCCCATGTCTAGAATAAATTCCATTCTAGCCTTCACCACCAAGAATTCTTAGTTTCCTTCAAAGCACAGTTTAGGTAATACCTTCACTATTGGTGATCCCATCCCCTAGCTATTAACACTCCTTCCTTGAAATTGATTTGTATATGTTGTATTTACTAGCTTATGTACATGTTATAGCTCTTGATAGAGTATAGGCTTCTTGAAGGCAGGAAGATCTTGTGAGAAATTAGATGATTAGAACTGACATTTGAGGAGGTATGGAGAGGGTCCAGATCAACTACTAAAGCAAGAAATCAATGTACATTTGTTAAGTGATTATTGCAGGATAGTCACTTGGTTAAAGATAGAAAGGAAAAGTGAAAATAGACCCTGATCTCAAGGAGGTTACATTCCAATGGGGGAAACAACATGCATATACTTTTGGTCATTTCTTATTTTATAGACATTAGCCCCAGTCAATATTTGTCCCCACCACAGGTACAGATGCAGTCTTAGGGAATCTGGATGGATTCCAATCAATTAGCCACTCAGTAAACAAGTGTTTGGGTTGCTAGGTGGCAGAGTGGATAGAGCATTGAGCATGGAATGAGGGAGACTACTCTTCCTGAGTTCAAATTTGGCCTTAGACATTTACTAGCTGTGTGATTCTGGGCAGGTCATTTTATCCTGTCTGCCTTAGTTTTCTCATCTGTAAAATGAGCTGGAGAAGGAAATGGCAAACCACCCCAATATCTTTGCCATGAAGACCCTAAAAGAAGTCAGAAAGAGTTGGACATGACTGAAAAAGACTACACAACATGAGACAATCAATTCTAAATGACTACTAGACATTTGGTGACATAGGGCATTAGCATGGAAAAGAGCCTAGATCTAGAGAAACAGATCTGAGAATCTTCAACATGGAGAATTATAACATGTGAAATGATACAAAAGGAGAGAGAGAATTTTCAACATGGAGATGATAATTATACTCATTTGAGATGATATGAGAGGAGGGGGGGAGGGGAGAGACAGAGATGGGAAAGGAGGGAGGGAGAGAAGGAGGAAGATCTCTCAGGATAGAGGGATACCGCACATAGACAAATATGTAATTCTCTACAACATTAATCACAATTTCTATAGACTTAATGTTTATTAAGTATTTATTAAGTATTTTCTTCACAATGACTCTCTGAAGTAGACAATGCAAATGCTCAATAAGGTGCCATATCCACGCCCAGTCACATAGCTCAAGATACCAGGATGTCTGGTGGCAAATCCAATAATAATATAGTGACAATATGCAGGATAAATGATAGAGCACAAGAGAAGTAGCAAAGTGCCCAGAGGAAAAAAGATCAGTTCTCGATGAGGTTGGTGGAAGGAAGAGATTCCTCTGAGTATATGGGGGTATCATCTGAGCATGCCTTTAAGAACAGAGGTGCAGAGATAGGAAAACTGGGACTTCAGATCATAATATCAGAGCTCTAGAGCTGGAAGGGATCACAGTGATTATCTAGTCTATCTCTCTCATCTTACAGAGAATAAAGCTGAGATTTGGGGAGGGGA
>JAJPUD010023325.1:0-20130 GCA_023553655.1 Myrmecobius fasciatus
CAACATTCATCGTTATCTTTTCCTGTCATTTTAGCCAATCTGACAGGTGTGTAGTGGTACCTCAGAGTTGTCTTAATTTGCATTTCTCTGATCAATAGTGATTTGGAGCAACTTTTCATATGACTAGAGATGGTTTTAATTTCATCGTCTGAAAATTGTCTGTTCATATCCCTTGACCACTTATCTATTGAAGAGTGGCTTGAATTCTTATATATATGAGACAATTCTCTATAAATTTTAGAAATGAGGCCTTTATCAGAACCATTAAATGTAAAGATGATTTCCCAATTTGATGCTTCCCTCCTAATCTTGTCTGCATTTGTTTTGTTTGTACAGAAACTTTTTAACTTAAAATAATCAAAATTATCCATCTGGTGTTCAATTAGGAGTTCCAGGTCTTCTTTGGACATAAATTTATTCCATCTCCACAGGTCTGAGAGATAAATTATATTACGTTCCTCTAACTTGCTTACAAAGTCCCTCTTTATATCTAGATCATGAACCCATTTAGATCTTATCTTGGTATGTGGTGTTAGGTATGGGTCAAGCCCTAATTTCTTCCACACTAGTTTCCAATTTTCCCAGCAGTTTTTTGCCAAATAGTGAGTATGTATCCCAAAAGCTGGGGGAAAATGAGTGTTCTTCACTCTTAACTGTACCATCTAGCTGCCCTATATCTGGAGTATGCCTCTTTTCTTTTCCATTTGTTGAAATTCAAATAATTCTTCAAGGTACAGGTATGATGCTATTTTTTTTCCCTTGAAGCTTTCACAGATCATGTTAGTTTAAAGTAGTAATTATCTATTCTGAAATCCTGTAGATTCCCTAGCTATTGTTGTCTGAACCAACCCCATGGTATTCTTGTGTTCCTTTCTATCATCTGTTCACACACACACACACACACACACACACACACACACACACACACACATATATATATATATATAAATATATACATATATATATATATATATATATATAATTTATTGCTTTCTAGATATTAACCTAAGTGCCTACCCTCTGAGATCTCTTCATTTTATCTAGTATATATTACATTTGTACAATTATTATTTATATGGTGTTTCTCCCATTAGACTGAACTCATTGAGATCCAGCACTGTTTTTGTTGTTATTATTTTTATTTTGTTTTGTATTGTTTCTATGCTTTCTACTCTCAGCACTTAACATGGTGCTTGCAACATAGTAAATGTTTAAAAATGTTCCCTGACTTGATTTGTTTGTCCTTGATTTGAATAAAGGCAGAACATGGGCCAGGAGGGTAAAAGAAAATTATGTCATGCTCTTAACTTGGATTTCATGCTTGTTTGTCAAATTTATTTATTTAAAAAGACCATAACATCTGGGAAACACAGTGAAGTTTCTTTTCTTCAAAAACATCTAGCTCTTTTGTATTTATTGGAAGGCAGTTTCTGAAGCTACAGCAGGGGAAATTCAGATTGGTGATCAAGCAATTATTCGTGCTAAAAAGGTATTTTCTAGAACTAAGTCAAAGAGTTAGGACATATATGTTAATCCTTTCAACAGAATGAAATAAAATTAGTTTGAAAGAAAAGCATTAATTTTATCCTAGGAGCACTGTGGCTGCTATTTACCTGTAGATTTCTTTTCAAATCTTGTGCTTATAGAAAGAGGCATTCCAAAAATTATAATTAGTAGGCAGTAGTTCACATGCCCAACAGGTACCTCTGAAGGCTGAAGCCTGGCTGAAAGTAATGTGGACTTTTATAATTACACTCACAGTGATAAGAAGATTCACTCATGACAATGGTGGACAGATACCCAACAGAGATCACAAAACTAGTAAAATGTAATGACACACAAAAAACATATCCAAGAAATGAAAAAGGTAGTTTGATGACATCAGTAAAGGACATCTAACGTCCTGGAGCATGAGAGATATGAGTTATCCTGGGCACATATATTCCCTAGTAACATATGTTCCTTACATGTGTTTTTCAATATATATTGGGATGAAAATATTTTACTGTAAATTTCTTACAATCTTATTCCATTAAATGTTTTTGTCCCTTTGCATCTTCATCCTTTCATTACCCTCTCTCAAGTGCTGCTTAGGAAAAGAACTTTCTGATGAATGCCAGATGAATCCCACATTTAGAGTTACCTTTCAACAACTCTTTATGTATCTTATATGGATCTATTTCTATATTATATCCTCAGTTATGATGTAAGGTATAATGTAATCTTTGTGGGCAAAGATTGTTTTCCCCTTTCTTTATATTGTTAGGGCTTAGAATACTCTACAGCATAGTCAGTCCTTAATAAGCATTGGTTGATTTAATTGATTGATTATTTTGAATTATTTACATTCTCTGACTAGTAAATGTTATCATATTTCTAAAATCCATAAATTAAATTCAGAAACATATATTCAGCATGTACTATGTGAAAAGCATTATGCTAGATTCTGAGATTCAAGAATTTGAATTGAAATTTCCTCAGGAGAAAAATGGATCAGGAATGGATGAATGATTTAATTGATGATGAATTAGTTTAGGGAACTGACAGTTAAAAAATTTTACTCTATCAATGCAGTACCTTCTCTAGAACTTATTAAAGAGTGATTTAGAATACTGTTTAGATTAAATAACTTTTTTCTGTCACACAACTAATGAGTGGCACAGGCACCAAATCTTGTCCATTACCCTCTTATTCATTTTTCTAGGTTTTCATAAACCACAAGATTATATACTTCAAATGAATCTGTTTTATGCAAAAATGGAATAACAAACAGAGAAGCAAAAAAGACAAAAGATATTTTTTGTAGAGTTATGTTTCAGACTCAGAATTGAAAAGTCTTTTTCTGTCTACTATATCATCTCTCACTGGTCATTCTCAATGATGAGGTCAAGCAATGAACAGTTCAGAAACAGAATGGTTTAGGTATAGCTGAGCTAGTGACCTTTGAAAATGTCTCCATTTTCTTTTCTTTTTGTTCTTTTTTTAAATATTGAATTTCTTTTTTTTAATTTTATTTGCATAACATACGTGTGTGTAATTCTTCAACATTAACCTTTACATAGCTTTCTGTTACAAATTTTTCCCCCCAACTCCCCACCCCTCCCCTAGATGGCAGGATATCCACTACATGTTAATTATTTTAAAATATTGGCAAATCGAATATATGTATACACATTTCCAAACTTATCATTGTTGTGCAAGAAAAATCTTATCTACACAAAAGATATATCAGATAAAGAGAACACAATGTAAGCAAACATCAATTAAGGAGTATGAGAATGTTATGTTGTGGTCCACATTTCACATCCCTCTCTCTGGGTGTATATGGCTTTCTTCAGTGAACAATTGGAGGTGGTTTGAAACATTTCATTGTTGAAGAGAGCCATGTCTGTCAGAATTGATCATCATATAGTATTGTTGTTGCCGTTCATAATGATCTCCTGGTTCTGCTCACTTCACTGAGCATCAGTTCATGCAAGTCTCTCCAGGCCTCTCTGAAATCATCTTGCTGGTCATTTCTTAGAGAACAATAGTATCCCATAATATTCATATACCATAATTTATTCAGCCATTCTCCAATTGAAGGGCATCTATTCAATTTCCAGTTTCTAGCCACTACAAAAAGGGCTGCCACAAACATTCTTGCACATGTGGGGCCTTTTCCTTCCTTTATGATTTCTTTGGAATATAAGCCCAATAGAAATGCTGCTGGGTCAAAGGGTATGCACAGTTTGATAACTTTTTGAGCATAGCTCCAAATTGTTCTCCAGAATGGCTGTATCCATTCACAGCTCCACCAACAATGCATCAGTGTCCCAGCCCTCCCACATCCCCTCTAACATTCATCATTAACTTTTCCTGTCATTTTAGCCAAACTGACAGGTGTGTAGTGGTACTTCAGGGTTGTCTTGATTTGCATTTCTCTGATCAACAGTGATTTGGAGCACCTTTTCATATGACTACAAATAGTTTTAATTTCATCCTCTGAAAATTGTCTGTTCATATCCTTTGACCATTTATCAATTGGAGAATGGCTTGAATTTTTATAAATGTGAGACAATCTCTATATATTTTAGAGATGAGACCTTTATCAGAACCCTTAAATGTAAAGATGATTTCCCAATTTGATGCTTCCCTCCTAATCTTGTCTGCATTGGTTTTGTTTGTACAAAAACTTTTTAACTTAATATAGTCAAAGTTATCTATCTGGTTTTCAATTAAGAGTTCCAGTTCTTCTTTGGACATACATTTATTCCATCTCCATAGGTATGAGAGGTAAGCTATATTACGTTCCTCTAATTTACTTATAGTATCACTCTTTATATCCAGATCATGAACCCATTTAGATCTTATCTTGGTATGTGGTGTTACATCCATATGTAGGATCAATATGTAGGGTCAAGCCCTAATTTGTTCCACACTAGTTTCCAATTTTCCCAGCAGTTATTGTCAAATAGTGTGTACTTATCCCAGAAGCTGGGGTCTTTGGATTTATCAAAGACTAGACTGCTATAGTTATTGCCTAGTTTGTCTTGTGATTCTATCCTATTCCACTGATCAACTACTCTATTTCTTAGCCAGTACCAAATGGTTTTGATGACCGCTGCTTTGTAATATAGTTTCAGATATGGTACAGCAAGTCCAACATCGTCAGCCTTTTTTTTTTTCATTAATCCCCTTGAAATTCTTGACCTTTTGTTCTTCCAAATGAACTTTGCTAATATTTTTCCTAGATCTGTGAGATAATTTCTTGGGAGTTTGATTGGTATGGCACTAAATAAGTAAATTAGTTTGGGTAGTATTGTCATTTTTATTATATTTGCTCGGCTTACCCATGAGCATTTTAAGTTTTTCCAATTGACTAGGTCTGATTTTATATGTGTGGAAAGTGTTTTGTAGTTTAATTCATATAGTTCCTGACTTCCCCTTGGCAGATAAATTACCAAATATTTTATACTATCAACAGTTATTTTGAATGGAATTTCTTTTTGTATCTCTATCTCTTGCTGCTGAACTTTATTGGTAATATATAAAAATCCTGATGATTTATGTGGATTTCTTTTGTATCCTGCAACTTTGCTAAATTTGTGAATTGTTTCTAGTAGTTTTTTAGTTGAGTCTTTAGGGTTCTCTATGTATATCATCATATGATCTGCAAAGAGTGATAATTTGGTTTCTTCATTACCTACTCTAATTCCTTTAATCTCTTTTTCTTCTCTTACTGCCAAAGCTAACATTTCTAATACAATATTAAATAGTAATGGTGACAGTGGGCAGCCTTGTTTCACTCCTGATCTTATTGGGAATGGTTCTAGTTTGACTCAATTACATATGATGCTTGCTGAAGGTTTTAAGAACATACTACTAATCATTTGAAGGAAAAGCATATTTATTCCTATACTCTAGGACCACGTTTTCAGCTGCTCTCTATCCACCCTTTACCAAAGGCAGATCTGCCAAAGCACCGGCCCGCTAGCAGAGCAAAGTGGCCCAGGCATCTCCCAGGGGCTTCCTGGGTGTCTAAAATCTGCCCCTCTATCGCAGCCCTGACTTCCGCCCCAGCTGGCATCTGATTGAGACCAGGGGCCGATTTCCCCTGAGGCTAACCTTCTTCGAAGTTTTTTTCAAAGTAGATTGTTGATAGAAGTGTGTTGTAGTCCAAGTGTTTGGTGGAGCCCTCACAACTGAACCAGTTCGGAGGCTCGATTTGTCTGGGTCTGAGGGAAGGTCTCAGGAGCTCAGAGAGAATGCTGTCTGCAGTTTGCCATCTTGGCTCCGCCCTCGTCCATTTTCTTTTCATAAAACTTATTGAAAAGACTTCTTTTATACACATTGTTAGACAAGTGAATCCAATTCTAGGATGTCCTCTTCAAGGCACTTATTTTGTGTTTCCCCACAGTCTCTCAAAGACAGTATATCTATCCTCATCCATGTGGGAAATTTCCATTAGTGGAATGTTGTGATTTGCTCTACACATATTCTAATCATGTCTTGTTGTAGTGTGATCTTTCAAAAGAAAGATGAGTAAAATCCTCGAAGTTTTGTTAAGGTTTATGGAAATCATATTTGAAGTGTACATTAAATAATGCCTTGGGTTTCAATTCATACAGCCCAGGAGGAGCCATTGGACACAAATAATAAAAACAAAAACAAAAACAAAAACCAGTAACATACACAAAAATTTGCAAGTAGATTACTTTGATTGAGGAATATAGCAGGTCAGTTACAGCCAGATTTTAGCAAATGATTTCCTGTGTTATAAAAAAGAGTTTGGATTTTTAAAAGTTGTCAATGAGGACCATTGTTATTCAAAGAAAAAAAGTAATGCACTCTTACTTCTGAATTAAATTTATTAATGATAGGCTAAGAATGATTGAGTGAAATAATTAAATACAACAATTTACTAGATCTTTTATAATCAAGGATTTTAAACTCTGCCACTTATTAATGGGAATATTATTAAAGAATAATAAGTACTTGATAAAGGGCATTCTAATTTTCTTTGCTTTTCTGATACAAAAAAAAAAATCCTGATGCACATGAGGAACTTATATAAACTGCAGAGAAGCCAATGTGAATTAATTTGTGGTATTCACATCATTAAGTAATGATAATGAAAAAGGTACCTTTAAAATGTTGCTTCTAATTTAAGATAAATTGAATGTCTCCAATTTTATAAGCACACAACAAATAAACTAAGATTTTCATACTAAGATTTTCTTTTTACTAGAAATCCATCCTATTTTCTCATTTTCTCTTTTGTTTCACCTAGAAAAAGAAGCAAGAGATTGCAATTTAAGATGAGAAAAGGAAGTTTAAATGATCTTTTCTATTTTGACAAAGGGCAGCCAAGTGGTGCAATGGGAAAAAAAAGGGTTTGATCTGGAGTCAGAGAGACTCATATTCCTGAGTTCAAATATGACTTCAGACACTTACTAGCTATATGATGCTAGGCATGTAACTTGATCATGTTTGCAACAATTTCCTCATCTGAAAAATGATTTGGAGAAAGAAATTGCAAATCTTAATAAAATCTTTGTCAAGAAAACCCTAAATGCTGTCATGAAGTGTTGGACATAACTGAAAAACAACTAAAGGATCTTGAGGGAAAAAAAGTATAAGAAGAGTGACAGTCACATAACAATATCTTGATTTAGAATCAGCCCATAAGTATAAGCATAAATAATCAAGGAAGTGTTTTTGATTTTCAACTTAACTTTTAAACTGAATTGTTTTAAATTACTTTAAGGCAGAGTTAGGAGGAAATGAAATTGTATAGCAATGCTTATTCTTTTATATATGGCTTTATATATTTTTATTTATATTTTTTGAAATCTTTAGATTTTTTCTCCCTAGATTAGAGAGACAGCATAGTCTAGTGAATAGAAAACTAACCTCTACTCCAGGATGATCAAGATTCAAATTCTACTCCTAATGCATATTTTGACTTTGGAGAAGTATTTGTTCAATAGGCAAATCAAAAGCCTTTAAGTTGCAAAGAAGGAACCAATCTGCATTGTGTTTTAGGGAGTTTTCACACCTGGTTTCCTCCTTTCTTATTTGGCTGCTCTACTGATCTCAAAAAGGAAGAAATTATTTTTTTGTTGTTTTTGATTCTGGTGATTGTGCAGCAACCACTGTTATCATCACCATCATCAGTGATAATATTTTTTTAAAAGTATATATGAGCTGATATAATCTGATCTAAATAAACACAAAAATTAATAAACAGCAGGAGTAAAATAAGGATTTAAGAAAATTTTATGAATATATTAAAAGCCAAGTAATTTTAACAGGAAAACCCATAGGTGTAGATTATATCTCATCTGTAACTTATGCTCTGAGAGAGTTGTGAATACTGTGTTATTTGTTCTTTGTTTCATAGCAAGACTAATAGCAATATAACAACACAATGCCTCTATGCAGATATCATTACTTGTGAAATTCCCTCATTAACAGTGCAGTTTAATTTCTGTGCTAATCAGGTCTACATTCAGAAAATAAATTGTTCTCTGTTTATCAAAAATCTTGTCAAAAGAGGTCAAAATTAATCAGCAGATGGGACATGGAAGGTCTACCTTCAACTCAACCTCAATCCTTATATTTAATAGCACTTATCATTAATCTCTTGATTTTAATATCTTAATTTTCACTTAGTCTAAGGTAAAAGATAAGTAAATTTATTTCTCTCTTCACTTCTTCAAAAATATTTTTTATTCCTCGTTTATTAGATTCACCACAACATCTTCCCAAATATATTCACTACCAAACTAAGTCTAAAACCCACATTTCCAGTAATTAATCCTTATATTTCAGATTCTCTTCTATCTTCAAGATTAGCAAGGATTCTGTGTACAATTAGGAATCTTTACTATACAAATGTATATATCAAAATATATTATGAGTAAAGAAAATCACACATTTGTAACTATGATTCATTGAAAAATTAGAAATATCAACATAGATATAGCAAAATGTAGTTGTGACATTTTTGAATCAATTGAAAAAAGTGGGGATGCTTAGTCAAAAGAAAACTTGGGGTATATAAAACCTATCTTCACTATTTCATATGGAAAATGCAAGAAACTTTTGCTTATATGTAGAAGGAATAACTAGGATCAACATGCTAGGTAAAAACCATAGAGTTAGGTTACAATATTGTTAAAGAAACAGTTTCTAAACAGTTGTTATTCAGTTCTTTTTCAATTATAGCTGCCTCTTGGGATTGTTTTGACAAAGCTAATTTTGCAGATGAGGAAACTGAGCCAACCAGGGTTAAGTGAATTGCCCAGATGATATAGTAAGTAAGAGTCTGGAGTAAAATTTAAATTCAGGAAATTGAAACTTCCTGACCCTTAGGCTGAGCACTGTATCCACTATGCCTTCAGAACAGACTGAGGAATAGTTAAAATATTTTTTTTTTTTGCTGCTCGACAACTCCAGCAGAAATACCAGGAACAGAACAGAGATCTATAAACAACATTTTCAGATCTGACCAGGGCCTTCTATACAGACAGGTAGGAGAGCATATGGAAAAAATTCTGTCAAAATTTAATTGCCCAAAGAACTTCATCAGTATGGTACATCAATGTGATGATGGAGTGCCTACCTGGCTTCTGGAAAATGAACAATGCTCTTAAACTTTTTCAGTCACCAGTGGAGTGAAACAAGGTTGCATGTTTGCTCCCATGCTTTTTAGCATGTTTTCAGTCATGATGTCAAATGCCTTCAATGAGACAAATATGGAATCAAAGTCAGGTACCACATTGATTGAGAAGTCTTCAACTTGAAAAGGCTAGTAGCCAAAACTAATGTGGATGAATGGTTTGTTGTTCTTGCTATTGTTTGCTGATGATTGTGCACTCAATGTAGCCTCTGAAGCTGACATTCAACAACATATGAATCAATTCTTTGCTGTTTGTCCTAATTTTGGTCTAACAATTAACATCAAGAAAAGACAGGTATTCCATCAGCCAGCTCCACATCATCCATATGTGGAACCATGAATTACAACAAATGTTGAAGTTTTGGATGCTATGGATGAGTTCGTTTATCTTGGCTTGTACTTTCCAGAGATATCCATGTTGATAATGAATTTACATATGCATTAACAGAGCTAACTTATTATTTGGCAGCTTCAAAGGAAAGTGTGGGCAAGGAGAGATATTTGACTGACTACCAAACAGAAGGTCTACAGAGCCATGGTACTCATCCCATTATTGTATACCTAAGAAATCTGGACAGTATACCAATGTCATACTAGAAAACTGAATAGCTTCCCTTAGAATTGTCCTAGAAAGATTCTGAAGATCACCTGGTAGGATAAGATACTACACACTAAGTTCCTTTCTTGAAGTAAACTGCACAGTATTGAAACTTTACTACAGAGAGCACAACTCTTTCGGGCTGGCCACACTAAATGGCAACTTCATGTTTGAGGAAAACACTACTTTATGGAGATATCATATGAGAAAAATGTTCAGAAAAAGTGATTCAACACTTTAGAACTGGTTGTATAAAATGGAAGACAGTGTCATAAGACTATCTAGCACTATGTTCTTCACTATGACCAAAGAATTGAATTAACTTAGTATAAATGTGAAATGAGCAAAATTTAAAAAGTAAACCTAAATATTCATAGGGACTATTTGTGTCTGATCTTTAACAAAGCATTCATATAGGTCTAATCAGCCATAGTCAGGCACACTGTAACTTGACTTTTCATATAGTGATGTCACTTTTGTCTTCTTCGAGAAGGGAGGATAACAACCAAACTATCCATAATGCCACCTAGCTGCTCTTCTTAATAATTAGAAATACATTTTAAAAATAAGATGTTTTGCCATGGAAAGTAATGAAGTCTTCAAAGAAAGGCTGGGTATCAGTTAGTTGTAGTTGTTTGTCCTTCAAAGAAGCCCATGACATCAGAGAGGTGATGCCATGACATGCAAGTGAATTGCATTTAAAGGAGACAGGGCTGTGGAACATCACCTGCCTCACTTTCTCCTCCATAAACATCTGGTTCCAGTGGTTTCCAGATAGATCAGAAGACCAGATATGGTCCTGGATGCAATGGGAGACCTTGACCTTTATAAGCTAAGATCTTTAATAAGTATCTATTTTAGCTCATTGATGGTTTGCACTTGCATGGCTAGTTAGTGTCATGGTGAGAACAGATCAGACTTTCTTGATGGACAGCCCATGTTTCAAAGATAACGAACCAGATTCCCTGGCTCTCATCTGCACCCTTCAAGGATGACACTTTTGTTCTAATTCTACAAGGAAAACTAATTTACAGTTTTCTTTTAATTAAAATTTGTAGGGAAACAATTTTTAAACTTAAATCAGAGAGGAAAACTGAAGTACTGGACTCTTGAACTTCTGAACTTACCTGAGAAATAAAGAAACATGACTCAGGTGTTTACAGAGTAGAATCAATTATAGAATGGAATCCAATTTAAAGTACTAAAGCATTGTTTGATTCTTCTCAATAAAAAACACTTGTTATATGCTTGGTGGATTGGATAGGGTAGAATTTTATAGTGGACATTAGTCACTGAAAACCTCTAACAAATGTACCTTGAGACTCTTTAATAATGTGGATCTAGTGAAGATGAGATTTAACATTTTCATTCTTTCAACTTCAAAAGTATTTTTCACTTCTAAACCTCTCAATAACCCAAATCTGACACATTTAATATCATATGGGCATTAGTTATAGACCAAAGACACAACTATTCCTCCTTTACAATTTTATTTAACTTTCACTTTTTTCTAGCATTACTCATAATTTTTTAAGACATGTCAGATTTATTATGCTCTAAGCACTTGAAAAGCCATTTCCCCCCCAGGAATGTTTGTCAAAAGTTTGTAAAAAGCTTCTTAAAACATAGTGCTTACATCCTCCAGCAAAAATTTCAATTTGTATTCAAGTGCATTCAGTAATTGTAGTCATTTTTACCTTATTGCAAACCATAGTTATCATGTTTTATGGAATTGTGGTGAGAAATGTCCATAAAACCCATTGAACTTATGGAAACTTACTATGTAGAAAGAGTATAGTGAATCTCAAGGGATTTCTAACATCTCTTTGCTACTCTGAATCTCCATAGAAGCAAAATAGGTCAGGGCCAATACTCTAATATTACCTAAAGACATAAAAAACTCTTTTTAATAAATTATAAGAAGATATATTCAATACCTCATGAATATAGATATATAATTAGATATACATCTATATTCATTAGATATTGAATATGATAAGATTATGTTATTATGGGACAGTTTATCATATAGCTTAATGATTATTCTAAAATTTGTTTGCTGATGCTCAAAATTTTCAAATATTATTTTGGATAGCTAAGTGGCACACTGGATAGAGTAATAGACCTGGAGTCAGGAAGATCTGAGCTCACATCTGGAGATTCACTATTTACTAGTGGGCAAGCTACTTAACCCTGTTTGCCTCAGTTTCCTCATTTGTAAAATGAGCTGGAGAAGAAAATTACATATAACTCCAGCATCTTTGTCAAAAGAACACCAAGCAAGATCACAAAAAGTCAGACATTACTAAACAAGTGAATATTTTTTTTTTCTTTCGGTATGGTACTAACATAATCTGAGCTAGCTCCAAAGTATATACATAGAATTGTTTGCTTCTTTCAAAACCCATCACAAGTACTAATCCTATTTGAAACTTTCCTTAATTTTCTCTTACTCTCCCATCTGATAGTGCATTGCATTTAAAAACATGTATATGTGTGTATACATATATACAAAATATATAAATATTTAAAATATATATTGTTTTTTTTTGTTTCTTCCATTATAAAACAAGCTTCTCAACTTTCATTTCAAACAGTCAAAAAAGCAAATCCTTTAATATGGTTCTAAAATTATGTGTTAAGAAAGTCTAGGGGGAAAAAACAGCCTTATAGTTTCCTAATGTGATTTGTGAATTTAAGGCTCCATGAAAAATAATAGAAATAACACTGAATTTGGAGTCAAGAAAGTTGGGGTTTTATGTTGACACTTCTATTTACTACTTGTGTGACCCTGAGAAAATCACAAACTCACTAATATTTTATTTCTTTAACTCCAAAATTAAGAAGTACAAACTATCTAATTTCTATGATCACTTATAATTCTACTTCTAAGATTTGAAGCCTAATAGTTAATGATTAAACCTTTAATCTAGGTATGCAAATCTATTTTTGTAATAATTACTATAAATGTTTATGTTTTTCAATCACTTGTTTTTCACATTCATTATCTGTGGCTCACCATTGCCTACTCCTTTTCCCCAGTGCTGCCCTTTTCCTGACACTTTTTTTCAGTTGCAGAAAAAAAATGATTTTTTTGTTTTCTAACTTCAGTAAAAGCTGGTTAGAACCAATGTATATTTTGCTTATTTACTTGCTTATTAGTTCTATATCTTGGTTTACATAAAACACAATATAAACACTATATCCCAATTTATCTCTCTATACAGATTATCTGGCAAATGAATATATATTGTTACACGTTCTGAGGAATTGACTTTAATATCTTTCAAAGGACCCTGGAGAGATATATAATGTGTGTAAGCAGGCTGTAACATAATATACATGAGGAATTAAATAAGAGAGTGATTTAAAAATATAATCAAAATGTGTGATTGAGAAAGAAGATGGGCAGTCATAAAAGAAATATGGATTTAAAAATGATAGGCAGCTTGCATGACTCACTGGTATATGTTCAACCTTACAAGAATATCAAAGAAGGCTTCCACAATATAAGGAGGAACAGACCATGTGATGTTTTGGGCAATGGTGTGATAGGATACACAGCAATATTTCAGTTTATATATGGATTATTGGAAGGAATGCCTACATGAATGAAGTCACAGATCACACATGAATATGAATTTCAAACTAAACAGAACATTGAAGATCATTTAATCCCATAACTTTCCTTTTTCAAGATGAAAAAACTCAAGTTATGCCTGGTTTCAACTCGATAGGACAATATTCTCCTTCCAGGATAAACTGATCATTACTATACTTACCACAAGCTGCTAACTCCAGTTTTGATTTATAGCATCTCCTTCAGCTGCTCCTCCCCTGTATGTAGGGATGATGGGAGGAGTACCTTACTTCTCTGAAAACCTTCATTTGTAGAGAGCAGAAATGTGACCCTCTTTTCCACTTTTCTTTTACTGTTCTACCTGGTTTCAATTCCACCAAAACAAGATTACTCCTGGCCACCCCTTGATGTCCCATCCTACCATTACTTTCCTGCCTCCCTTTATTTATTGTTTTCCTCTTTAGATTATAAGCTCCTTGTAAGCCTAGGCTGTTTTTCATTTATTAATTAACTCAACACAGTGCCAGACACAATGCTTATTAAATGTTTATTGGTTTGATTTAGAATTGAATTAAAGAAGAATTAATCCATGAAAATGAATAAAGATGGATAATGATCTGAAATCTAATAGCTGACAGCTCTTTTGCTATCACAGTGACAAAGGAATGGCAAAAAATGGGACAACATGCCCTAAAATTCACACAAAATTGTTTAAATTATCTATTGACATTAACTAGAAGGTTGATGATCTATATGTAAAATATTTATCCATTGACCATCTAGAAAAAGAGAACCATATACATCGTGTTATTATTTACAGTAAATGAAACCAATAACCATAAAGAAGGCATAGCTGGAGAACCAGCCCTGAAGTCAGGAAAATCTGAATTCAAATCTGGCCTCAGACACAAAACTTTCTAGCTATGTGATACTGTGCAATTCACTTAAACCCACTTGCCTCAGAAAAAAAATAAACGGTATAGCTACCACTTTCTTTACAGAGATACATTTAAGATTTGGTGGAATAAATTGCATTTTATTCACGGGAACAATAGCAAAGATCATTTTAGCAGTACTCAGACATTTCACAAACCAAACCTCATTAGAGAATAAGCAAATTTCCAAATGGTAGTATTTGGAATATATACAAGAAAATCTCTTAAGAATGTTGAAGATATAGAAAAATTCTTTTTTTTTAAATTTATTAATACTTTTTATTTGCAAAACATATGTATGGGTAATTCATAAACATTAACCCTTACAAAGCTTTCTGTTACAAATCCCCCCCACTCCCCAACCCTCCCCTAGATGGCAGGATAATGGCAGGATATCCACTACATGATAATTATGTTAGAATACTTAAGAAATTGAATATATGTATAGTAATTGCATCATTTTTTGTGCAGGAGAAATCGTATCTACAAGAAAGAATAATCCGATAAAGGAAAAAACAATGCAAGCAAACCTCAATAGAGAACATGAAAATGTTATGTTGTGGTCCACATTTCACATCCCTCTCTCTGGGTGTATATGGCTCTCTTCACCGAACAATTGCAACTGGTTTGAAGCATTTCATTGTTAAAGAGAGTCATGTCCATTAGAACTGATCCTCATATAGTATTGTTGTGGCCGTGAATAAAGATCCCCTGGTTCTGCTCACTTCACTGAGCATTAGTTCATGCAAGTTTTCCAGGCCTCTCTGAAATCGTCCTGCTGGTTGTTTCTTTCAGATAAATAATATTCCATAACATTCATATACCAAAATTTATTCAGCCACTCTCCAATTGATGGGCATCCACTCAGTATCCAGTTTCTAGCCACTACAAAAAGGCTGCCACAAACATTCTTGCACATGTGGGGCCCTTTCCTTCTTTTATGATTTCTTTGGGATATAAGCCCAATTGAAACACGGCTGGGTCAAAGGGTATGCATAGTTTGATAACTTTTTGAGCATAGCTCCAAATTGCTCTCCAGAATGTTTAGATCCGTTCACAGTTCCACTAACAATGCATCAGTGTCCCAGTTTTTCCACATCCCCTCCAACATTCGTCGTTATCTTTTCCTGTCATTTTAGCCAATCTCACAGGTGTGTAGTGGTACCTCAGAGTTGTCTTAATTTCCATTTCTCTGATCAATAGTGATTTGGAGCACCTTTTCATATGATTATAAATAATTTTAATTTCATCATCTGAAAATTGACTGTTATATCCTTTGACCATTTATCAATTGGAGAATGGCTTGAATTCTTATAAATATGAGACAATTCTCTAAATATCTTAGAGATGAGACCTTTATCAGAACCCTTAAATGTAAAGATGATTTCCCAATTTATTGCTTCCCTCCTAATCTTCTCTGCATTAGTTTTGTTTGTACAGAAACTTTTTAACTTAATATAATCAAAATTATCTATCTGGTGTTCAATTAAGAGTTCCAGACCTTCTTTGGATATAAATTTATTCCATCTTGACAGGTCTGAGAGGTAAACTATCCTATGTTCCTCTAATTTGGTTATAATATCACTCTTTATATCTAGATCATGAACCCATTTAGATCTTATCTTGGTGTGTGATGTTAGGTGTGGGTCTAGCCTTAATTTCTTCCACACTAGTTTCCAATTTTCCCAGCAGTTTTTGCCAAATAGTGAATACTTATCCCAAAAGCTGGGGTCTTTGGGTTTATCAAACACTAAATTGCTAACATGATTACCTAGCTTGTCCTGATATCCTATCCTATGCCACTGATCGACTGCTCTATTTCTCAGCCAGTACCAAATGGTTTTGATGACCGCTGCATTATAATATAGTTTTAGATCTGGTACAGCAAGGCCACCTTCATCTGTCTTTTTTTTTTTCATTAATTCCCTTGAAATTCTTGACCTTTTGTTCTTCCAAATGAACTTTGCTACTATTTTTTCTAGATCTGTAAAATAATTTCTTGTGAGTTTGATTGGTATGGCAATAAATAAATAAATTAGTTTGGGTAGTATTGTCATTTTCATTATATTCACTCGGCCTACTCATGATCACTTAATGTTTTTTTTTGTAGTTTAATTCCTATAGTTTCTGACATTTTCTTGGCAGATAGATTCCCAAATATTTTATGCTATCATCCGTTTTTCTGAATGGAATTTCTTTTTCTATCTCTTGCTGCTGAACTTTGTTGGTAATATATAAAAATGCTGATGATTTATGTGGATTTATTTTGAGTCCTGCAACTTTACTAAAGTTGTGAATTGTTTGTAGTAGTTTTTTTTTTTATTTGAGTCTCTAGGATTCTTTAAGTATACCATCATGTCATCTTCAAAGAGTGATAATTTGGTTTCTTCATTACCTACTCTAATTCCTTTTATTTCTTTTTCTTCTCTTATTGCCAAAGCTAAAATTTCTAATACAATATTAAATAGTAATGGTGACAGTGGACAGACTTGTTTCACTCCTGATCTTATTGGGAATGGTTCTAATTTGTCTCCATTACATATGATGCTTGCTGATGATTTTAAGTAGATGCTCCTAATCATTTTAAGGAAAAGCCCATTTATTCCTATACTCTCTAGTGTTTTTAATAGGAATGGGTGTTGGATTTTATCGAATGCTTTTTCTGCATCTATGGAGATAAACATATGTTTTTTGTTAGTTTGGTTATTAATATAATTGATTATGGTGATCGTTTTACTGATATTGAACCATCCCTGCATTCCTGGTATAAATCCTACTTGGTCAAGATATATTATCCTGGAGATAACTTTCTGTAATCTCGTTGCTAAAATCTTATTTAAAATTTTTGTACCAATATTCATTAGAGAAATGGGTCTATAGTTTTCTTTCTCTATTTTCACCCTACCTGGTTTAGCTATCAGCACCATATCTATATCATAGAAGGAATTTGGTAGTATACCTTTTGTCCCTATTTTTTCATATAGTTTGTATAGTATTGGAATTAATTGTTCTTTGAATATTTGGTAGAATTCATATGTAAAACTATCTGGCCCTGGAGATTTTTTCTTAGTGAGTTTATTAATAGCTTGTTCTATTTCTTTTTCTAAAATGGGGCTATTTAAATAATTTATTTCCTCTTCTGTTAACCTGGGGAATCGATATTTTTTTAGATATTCCTCCATTTCATTTATATTATCAAATTTATTGGCATAAAGTTGGGCAAAGTAACTCCTAATTATTACTCTAATTTCCTCTTCATTGGAGGAAAGTTCTCCCTTATCATTTTTGAGCCTAACAATTTGATTTTCCTCTTTCTTTTTTCTGATCAAATTAATTAAAGGCTTATCTATTTTGTTGGTTTTTTCATAAAATCTACTCTTAGTTTTATTTATTAATTCAATAGTTTTTTTTTTATTTTCAATTTTATTAATTTATCCTTTTATTTTCAGAATTTCCAATTTGGTATTTAATTGAGGGTTTTTAATTTGCTCTTTTTCTAGTTTTCTTAATTGTAATCCTAATTCATTGATCTTCTCTTTCTCTATTTTATGCAAATAAGCATCTAGAGATATAAAGTTACCCCTTATAACCGCTTTGGCCGTATCCCATAAATTTTGGTATGTTGTCACATTATTGTCGTTTTCCTTGATGAAATTATCGATTGTGTCTGTAATTTGCTCTTTCACCTATTCATTCTTCAGGATTAGATGATTTAATTTCCAATTAACTTTTGGTCTATTTTCTCCTGGCCTTATATTACATGTGCTTTTATTGCATCATGGTCTGAAAAGGATACATTTACTACTTCTGCCTTTCTGCATTTGATTTTGAGGTTTTTATGCCCTAACACATGTTCAATTTTTGTCTAAGTTCCATAGACTGCTGAGAAAAAAGTAAACTCCCTTCTGTCTCCATTCAATTTCCTCCATAGATCTATCATACCTAACTTTTCTAACAATTGTTTTATCTCCCTAGTTTCTTTCTTGTTTATTTTGTGGTTTGATATATCTAATTCTGAGAGAGCAAGGTTGAGATCCCCCACTAGTATAGTTGTACTGTCTATTTCTCCTTGCATCTCTGTTAGTTCTCCTCTAGGAATTTGTGTGCTATTTCACTTGGTGTATATATGTTTACTATTGATACTGCTTCATTGTCTATGTTTCCCTTTACTAAAATGTAGTTTCCTTCTTTATTCTTTTAATTAGATCTATTTTTGCTTTTACTTGATCTCAGATAAGGATTGCTACCCCTGCTTTTTTTTGTTCACTTGAAGTATAAAAGATTCTGCTCCAGCCCTTTACCTTCACTCTGTATGTATTTCTATGTTTCAGATGTGTTTCTTGTAAACAACATATTTTAGGATTCTGGCTTTTAATCCAGTCCGCTATCCATTTCCGTTTTATGGGAGCGTTCATCCCATTCACATTCACAGTTAAAATGACTATATTTATATTTCCTGCCATCTTATTTACCCAAAATTGTATTTTTCTCTTCCATTTCCCTCCTAGTATTTTGTTTTTGATGACCACCTCCCTCTAACCGTCCTCCCCCCTTTAGAACCCTCCCTCTTTTTTACACCTTTCCCCTAATCCTTCTATTAATTTATCCCTTTCTTTTCCTCCTTTCCCTCCTACTTCCCTATACAGAGGGCCAAATTTTCCCTGAAATGAAATGTGTCTGATAAACTCTTTTAGAGCCCAATCTAATGAGAGTAAGAATTACACAATACTCATCACCCTCCCTTCTTTCCCTCAATTATATTAGATTTTCTATGTCTCTTCATGAGACTTTAACTTATTTTACCTCCTTTTTTTTAACTTTATTTTACCTCCTTTCCCCTCCCCCCTTTGTTTTCAGTATGATATACCTTCCACCTCTAATTTCTTTTCGATTATTATCGAGGTATAATCAAATTATACCCCCATTCTTTAAGGATACTCCTAGTAGAGATATAGTTCTTGAGAGTACTTTACTTTTTACCTTTTTACGCTTCTCTAGAGTTCTGTGTTTGGAGGTCAAATTTTTTGTTCAGATCTGGTCTTTTCATTAGAAATAGGTGAAATTCTCCTGTATCATTGAATGACCATCTTCTTCCCTGGAAGATCATGCTCATTCTAGCTGGATAGCTTATCCTTGGCTGTAATCCAAGTTCTTTTGCCTTTCGGGATATCTGATTCCTGGCCCTTCGATCCTTCAATGTGGAAGCTGACAGATCCTATGTAATTCTAATGACAGTTCCTCAGTATTTGAACTGTATTTTTCTAGCAGCTTGTAATATCTTTTCCTTGGTGCAATCCTCCTGAAATTTGGCCATGATATTCCTTGGGGTTTTAATTTTGGGATCTCTTTCAGGAGGTTGTTGGTGAATTCTTTCAATGCCAACAGGGCAATTCTCTTTCATGATTTCCCGGAAGATAGCATCAAGGTTCTTTTTTTTCATTTTGACTCTCAGGGAGTCCGATAATCCTTAGTTTTTCTCTCCTGGATCTGTTTTCCAAGTCAGTTATTTTTCCTAGGAGATATTTCATATTTTCTTCTATTTTTTCATATTTTCTGTTTTTGTTTGACTGATTATTGAAGTCTTATTGAGTCATTCATTTCAATTTGTTCAATTTTAATTTTTAAGGTATTATTTCCTTTAGTTATCTTTTTTAGCTCCTTTTGTAACTGGCCAATTGAATTTTTGGTTCATTGCCTTCTTTTTCCATTTTGCCAATTTTATTTTTCAGTGAATTGTTGTCTTTTACCAATTCACTATTTTTATTTTCTAGTGAGTTGGTGACTTTTTCCAATTCACCAATTTTGTTTTTCAGTGAATTGTTGTCTTTTACGAATTCACTATTTTTATTTT
>JAJPUD010023326.1:0-20128 GCA_023553655.1 Myrmecobius fasciatus
AAATGCAGGTCAAATCACATTATTTTTTTGCTTTCTAGCTTTGTTTTCAAATTTTCAACTGCAAAATGGCTACTATGGAAATATGTTTTTTATGATTGCACATGAATAACTTTTATCAGATTGCTTAACATCTCAGGAAGGAAGTATGGAGGAGAAAGGGTGCGAAGAAAACTTCAAGATCAAAATTTGTTTAAAAATGTTATTTACCTCTCAGACCTGTGGAGATGGAATAAATTTATGTCCAAAGAAGAACTGGAACTCTTAATTGAACACCAGATAGAAAATTTTGACTATATTAAATTAAAAAGTTTTTGTACAAACAAAACTAATGCGGACAAGATCAGGAGGGAAGCAATAAATTGGGAAATCATCTTTAAATTTAATGGTTCTGATAAAGGCCTCATTTCTAAAATATATAGAGAATTGTCTCATATTTATAAGAATGCAAGGCACTCTCCAATTGATAAATGGTCAAAGGCTATGAACAGGCAATTTTCAGATGATGAAATTAAAACCATTTCTAGTCATATGAAAAGGTGCTCCAAATCACTATTGATCAGAGAAATGCAAACCAAGATAACTCTGAGATAGCATTACACACCTGTCAGATTGGCTAAAATGACAGGAAAAGATTATGACGAATGTTGGAGGGGATGTGGGAAAACTGGGACACTGATACATTGTTGGTGGAACTCTGAATGGATCCAACCATTCCGGAGAGAAATTTGGAACTATGCCCAAAAAGTTATCAGGCTGCGCATATACTTTGATCCAACAGTGTTTCTATTGGGCTTATATCCCAAAGAGATCTTAAAGGAAAGAAAGGGACCCACATGTGCAAGAATGTTTGTGGCAGCCCTTTTTGTAGTGGCTAGAAACTGGAAGCTGAATGGATGCCCATCAATTGGAGAATGGCTGAATAAATTTTGGTATCTGAATATTATAGAATATTAGTTTTCTATAGGAGATGACCAGCAGAATGATTTCAGAGAGGACTGGAGAGACTTGCATGAACCAGGAGATCATTACACATGGCAACAACAAGACTATATGATGATCAATTCTGATGGACATAGCTCTCTTCAACAATGAAATGCTTCAAACCAGTTCCAAATGGTCAGTGAAGAAAGCCATATACACCCAAAGAGAGAGAGATATGAAATGTGGACCACAACATAACATTTTCATGCTCTTTATTGATGTTTGCTTGCATTGTATTTCCTTTCTAAGATTTTTTTTCTTGTAGACATGATTTTTCTTGCACAGCAAGATAAGTGTGAAAATATGCATACATATATTTGATTTGTCAAGTATTTTAACATAATTAACATGTAGTAGACTTCCTGCCATCTAGGAGAGGGATGGGGACTGGGGGGGAAAATTTGTAACAGAAATCTTTACAAGGTCATTGTTGAAGAATTACCCATACATGTGTTTTGCAATTAAAAAGCTTTAATAAAAAAATAATGTTAAAAGTGTTTTTACATGTAGTTGTGGAAAAACAAAATATTTTAAAATAATAAAATAAATAAGTAAAGTAAAATAAGCAAGAATCATTCCCCAATTAATAAATGGTCAAATGATGTGTGTAGATAATTTTGAGAATTAAAATCTATCTATAGTCATATAAAAAGCTCTAAATCATTATTGATCTGTCTCATGCTGTCCAGAAATTTCAAATATTTTAGGTGATGTGAGGGGAAATATATATATATATATATATATATATATATATATATATATATATATATACACTAATAAACTGTTGGCAGAATAGTGAACTAGTCCAGTCATTATTTTGAGAACAATTTGGAACTCTATCCAAAGGACTAAAAAACTTTATATACTCTTTGACCAGGAATTACCACTGGCTCTGAATCCCAAAGGAAACAATGGAAAAACAAAACAAAACAAAACAAAACAAAACAAAACAAAAAACTATGCGTGTTGATAACAGCTCTTTTTGTGAAGGCAAAGAATTGGAAGTTGAAAGTTTTCTCAACAACTGAAGTCATCAATAACTGAGAAATGTGTGCCATGTAATTAAGATAGAATATTAATGTGTTATAAGAAATGATGAGTGGGAGTGGTTTCATATAACATATCATGACTTACACAAACTGATGCAAAGTGAAGTTATGAGGACCAGGAGATTATTAAGCATCATAACAAAGGTGTCATGATGATCAACGGTGAAAGATTTGGCTACTATGATCAATATAATGACCCAAAACAATTGCAAAGGATTCATGAAGAAGAAATGTCATCTATCTCTATGATTAGTTGATGAACTCTGAGTACAAATAAAAATATAATTTTCTCATCATATTTATTTTTCTTGCTTTTAAAAAAAATTAGATAATATAGAAATATACATTTTATGATTTCATATTTATAATTGATATAATATTTTTGCCTTCTCAGTGAGTGGGAGAAGGATGGCATGGAGAGATAGGATTTGAAACTGAAAACTGAAAAAGAAAAGAATGTTTAAAATAAAGAAATAACATCTTTATTATCATGCCTCTGATTATCATGGTGGGGTATTTTACCTTCAGATATGGTGCAGGATGATTAATTCCAGCCTTTTTTTCTTCTAATTTCTTGGAAGTATCAACTGGGTCTTAAGGTTTTGCTTCCTCAGTGAGCTCTACAAATTTTAAAATACATTTATTTATTTCATTAAATATTCTACCAGTATATATAAAAATGTTAATTTAAAAAAAAGAGTTCTAAATTAACTTGCTTTCTCCTACCTGAATCCTCTCCTTGAGAAGGAAATGATTTGATATCAATTATATATGTGAAGTCATTAAAATATGTTTTCATATTAGGCAGGTGTAAAACAAAACATAAAACCCTAAGTAGATAAAAAAGTATGCTTTAACTTGCATTCATAAGTTCTCTCTCAGGTGATGGATAGCAATTTTCATCATGGGTCTTTTGGAATTGTTTTGATAAGAATAGTCTTTCTCAGTTGATCCTTATAATATTGCTGTCACAGTGTACAGTGCTCTCATTCTGCTCCATTCATTTTGCTTCAGTTCATATAACTTGTTCAGCCATTACCTATTTCATGAGTACTCCTTCAATTTTCAAATTTTTACCCCCACAAAAAAAATATATATATATATGCATATATATGATATAAATAGGTCCTTTTCCCTTTGACTCTATGCATTTTAGAGACATAGTTCAGGTCCCACTTAAAAAATAGGTAATCCCTTTTCCAGAGATGGTTTGGACAAATCTTTCCTAGAAACTACTTTGGAAAACATAGTCATGGTGGTGTCCTTTTGGGAAGGTTTTGCTTTGTAATGATAAAGGGGAAGTGAAAATCATCTTTTCATAATTATGATAATGAGCATTCAACTAAAAAAAGAATGCATAGATGGCTTGGTAGCCATCTTAAATCTCCGGATGGAAATGATTAGGGGGCTTCATCAATCCCCTACTAAAGAGGATAGCCTTTTAGTAGAGTTCTTTAAAGAGGCAAGAATTTTGAATTATTTTCTTGATTGAGATATTAGAGGAAGTTTGACTGGAGAATTGGGGGCAACTGAGAAGGTTGCATGATAGAGAAAGTCTTGGAATACATTCAATCTCTAGGACACATTCCTGTAAAAGATTTGTAGGTTCATAGATATTTTTCTACAAATGATCTTGATACATGATGAGATTCATTATTATAATTAATTAAGGAATTATTAAAATGTTAGCTCTTTGAGAGAAAGAACAATTTGGCTTTTTAAATTGTATTCCCAGTGCTTAGCTTCATTCTTTATACATAAACTTTTAATAAATGTGCTTTGAGTCATTCAGATTATGTCAAGGATTCCATGATTGAATTTGGGGTTTTGATGTCCTACTCCTGATACTGCTTCTATTTATCATCACTGCTTAGTATTAGGAAAGCCACTGTGAACTGACACTCACAGCTCTTCTTCCCACCTATCCCTCTCCCACTATGTGTTCTGTACTTTTAAAGAGACATTTATCTCCAATATTTGGATCCTGGACACCTTCAAAACTCAACTTCAGGGCTAACCATTTTGAAAAGATCTTATCAATTGCATTATTTTACCATGATCTTTTCTTAATCTTACCTTTTATCTGTTCATGTCAGTATGCTGTAATTAAAATTCTATGTTCAATTTGTTACACACAGAAACATATATATACATATATGTGCATAATACATATAAATATATATTCATAAATACTAATATATAAATCTTCATTTATTCTAAAACATTTTCTAACCTCATTATATATTAATATAAAGAAAAGGCTATTTAATATGAAACAATTAAGTTTTTCTATTGAAAGAACTTTAGACTTGAAATCAAGAAATATGTATTCTTGTCTCATGTTCACCATTGATTATCTCTTAACATCGACAAGTTACTTAAATACTCTATGACTGAAATACACTAAGAGAGTTGATGACCTCCAAAATTCTTCTAGTAATTAAATTCTATGTGCCTATGCCTCAGATTTAAGATATTGTGCCAAAAACACATTTGAAAGTTAATCATATGTTGTCACATATTATTTTATATTTCTTTAGTATATCTTTTTTTATTATATGTTGTCAGGAACAATTCTCATACATCTGCATGCTATAGCACACAGAAGAGAAGAAAAAAGCAAAAATAAACAAATAACAAAATAAGCATATTTCCTAATCTAAGTATTCTCTTTGATTCATAGATTCAAACTTCCTGTTGTCTACAAATAATACTAAATTAAAACCTGGAAATATGAACACATATGATTTTGAGTGTAGAGGTTGACATCATATAATCCCTTATAGCAGGTAGGAGGAGAAGAAGGGTGCTAATTAGTCTCAGAAGCCAATGACAAAATTCTGGAATTTCTGTATACATACCATACTAGGGCAGACCTCTGTGGTCTCTCAAACTCTCCCCTCCAAATCTGTTGAGTGCAGGGTGTGTAGGTTTTCTGTTCTTTACGTTGTTCCATTTTGAAATCCAAGGGGAATATTTCAATAAGAGAATTGTCAATTCTCATGTCCAGGAGCCAGTGGGAAACTGTGATAGAACCATTATCCCAGATTACTTTCTCCTCATTTGAATCTGTATGCTAGTCAAGTTTAAGATCATTTCTGCTTTCTAGATTCTGGATCCTCTGCTTTTCAGTTCTTCTCTTTGTCAGTCAAAGTTCTGTGGTTACACACAATTTCAGTTTTTTTCCATTTAGGCCATAGTTTGATGCTACACATTATATCCAAGCAATTTTCTTAGTGTAAAAGCATAGAAGCAATGAAAAAATATTTATGTGTCTCCTTATTGAAGCATAAGGATTTGGTTTTATTACAAAACAAAGATTTAAAAGCATCAAAAACTGTGTTCATTTAAAGATAAAAAATATTGCTAAGGTTTATGAACACATTTGCCCAAAATGTTTTGGAATGGACACTATAAAAATTCCATGAAAATGTAAGAAGTAGCCCACATTGCTATAAAATTCATTTTAGGCAGCATCTCTTAGTTTTGTGCTTTTAAGAATTATATTGTATATTTTTGTTTGATTAGGCCTTGACTAATTTTCAGAGCTAGTATTATTCAGAATCACTATTCTCTAGATATGTTCAATTAAAATAATTGCCTAAGCAACTAAAGGCCAACAATTCAGTAGAACACAAAAGAATGTATTTCTACCACATGGTTCACAAGTAAAACATATGGTACATATCAGAAGTCTATCTTACCAACCATAAACCTGCCATATGTACAAAATCTACCCCAATTCATAAACTCAGGCTCATAAATGATATCCATAAACATCTGTTATGAAACATGATATTTTATTTTCCATTTGTATAGCAAGACTATGACAGTCTAAGATATGCTTGCATAATTGTTTTTCAGAGTAATAGCAATGATACATCATAAAATCAAATTTACCACTTTTAGAAGTTGATAATAGTAAAAGCAAAAGCAGGTTTTCCTAAGCATTTGCAACTCAAGTCAATATGTCACATTGGCAAACTAATTTACAGAACAGAAATAGAATGCCTTTTATTTAACTCAATGAGTAGGATACAGGAAAGCAATAACACTTATATGTTATTGTTTGGGGTTTTAATGGCATGTCTAAGCATTATGTATCAACTTACCAGATGCATTAAAGAGAAGAGAACTTGAAGAATTAATTCTAGGGCACAGTTCATTTGCTGGTTATTTTGAAAGTGAATTGGTTATCTGCAGTGAATAGGACCTTATTAAGATTTTTGGGGGTTCAATTCATGAGAGAGATTGTCAAAATTCCAGTTCTCTACAACTATACTGATCCCTCTTGAAATCATCCCAGTAGAATACTACAAATTACTGTGGATTTCCTGTCTGGCTTTCAAGGTCTGTCTTGATAAGAATATATACTTTTGCACAATCTGATTTCCCACATCTTCATAACACATGACTCTTTATTGTACATACCACCTGATAAAATGCAGAATCTATTATTTGATTGATTTATTGTTTAATTTTTAAATAAATCGCTTTCTACATTGCCTCATGAAAATCTATAGAACTATATTCTAGGGACCAGTTAAAGAAGTGAGATTACATTACTTAACAATAATATTTGAAAATGTACTGCAGATAGAGTATTTGCTATACTGTGAGTTGAGAAACAAACAAAAAACCCATGTATTTATGTTTTCAAAGATCACACTATATCATGAATTTTATTACCACATAGAATTAAAATATGAGTAAGACAAAGAATCTATTTTTTGAGTTTCCATCTGCTTTGTGGCTTTATCTACTTATGAGTATTTACACTCAAGACTAGAGTAGAAAGGTTGTATTTTTCCTTCCTTCCTTCCCTCCTTTTCTCCTCCTCTTCCTCCTCCTCCTCCTCCTCCTCTTGCTCCTCCTCCTTTTCCTCTTCCTCCTCCTTCTCCTCCTGCCATTTTGGGAAGAGAGTGCCCAAAGTGGCAATGATTGACTAATAGCATATGTGTAGATGATGCAGACTAGTTACATGACACTTATATAGTTAGCAAGTCCTATAGATATTCCTTTTCAACATCCCTTTTATCTAATCCTTTTAATTGCCATGGTCTCTATTCAAGTACACAATTAACTTCAGCAAATTCCTAGTTTTTCTGACACTTATCTCTTCTCCTTTCTTGTGTATTGCTATGATTTTAATTTCTATTCCTGAAGACCAAAATCATTAATGGATACATAATCCCTACCTCAACAAGATTTTTAAAAATTGCCTGGCTTTTAATGCTTGGCTTAATACAAATCCACACTTTGTCCCAAACTTTTTCCCTACCATTAAGTAACACATGATTCTTCTGTATTATGCACACCCTCTGACACTATATAGAACCCATCAATTCACCTTATTATTGATCTCTAAGTATTCATGCTTCTCTTGTGATGAAATATCACATGCAGTAAGCTAAGAATTCAGAGAGAAGCAACTACTCATTATGTTACAGGTTAATTTCATCCAATCACTTTATTTTAATGGTTATGAAATTGAGACTGAAAGAGACTGTGACCCTCCTAAGGTCATACATATTAAATAATAGATCTAGACCTCTTACCCAAGTCTTCTGATTCAGATTCAGCATTATTTTCACTACATCAAGCTTTGCAGAAGATCTTATGCAAATAACTCAATGGAAGAGATTGCATTTAGATAGTTCAGATAATGAAATCTCAGAAATATAATCAAAATATGCAGAAATTGCATGTGCATCAATAAACAATTAATAATATCTCCAATTTATTTAGGGCTTTAAAATTTGCAAAGCACTTTACAAATATTATTCCATTTTATTCTCACAACAAACATGAGAGATAGGTGCCATGTCATAGCTGAGGAAGCTAAGGCAGAGGGAGGTTAAATGAAGGCATATGCAGGATCACAAAACTACTGTGTCTGATGATGAATTTGAACTCAGTATTTCTTGTTTCCAGATTCAGCACTATAACTACTGTCAGGGCAACCTATTTGCTATTAATTACATGCAAGGCACACATTATATGGGCAAGCATTAACATAGTTACCTGACTACAAATATAACCACTTATCTAGGTTCTTTTGTTTCATTAAAAGTTGATCTGTTTGGGGCAGCTAGGTGGCGCAGTGGATAGAGCACCAGCCCTGAAGTCAGGAGGACCTGAGTTCAAATATGATCTCAGACACTTAACATTCCCTAGCTGTGTGAGCCTGGGCAAGTCATTTAATCTCAATTGCCTCAGCAAAAAGCAAAAAGCAAAAAAAAAAAAAAAAGTTGATCTGTTCACTTGTCAGATACCTAATTTTCTTTTGATCTGCTAACTTGCCTTGGTATCTGAACTAATTGAGCAACTACTATGATCATAGTCTCCACAAAATGATAGTTCTGTCCTAAACCTGAAGTTGTGAAAGATTCAGACTGTTTAACAAGGTTACCACACTCTGTGTCTTATATCCTCTCTATGTCTATACCCCGAGAGTCTCTACACCTGAAGTTCTAGACAGAAAAGGTAATTTTTCTGGGTTTAGTCTTCTCTCCCTGGGTTATATAGTACACAGATTTTCCTTTATTTGAAATGGTGGTTTTTTGTTATCTTTCATATAATCTTTCCAAAATTAGTTGGTAGAATATTTGCTATCATCTACTGAATTGAGTCCTTCAGTCTACTTGTCTCTAAGTGACTATGGTTAAATTCTCCATTTACAAAAACAAACAAACAAAAAAGAGTCCAATAGATAAATCAATTAACACATGAGTTTAAGCATCTTTCCTGATAGAGCTGTAGCAATATGTTAGATAGGCCATAGGTTGACAACACTTAAATGAAACTTTTCTTCTAGCTTTATTATCCCTAACATGTTTTAGGGGTGTTTCATTCAAACTCTCAGACTATGGGTCTCTTTGAAAGTGGCAAAGTGAAGTTCTAGAAGTGTTGATGACAGGCAAAACTGACATTTCCTTAAATGCTTTCATAGTCTGTGCCTCAGTCTGAATGAATCTAAGCAGAGTCAACATACTGACTCTTTATGTTTATCCCAAAACCCCTTATATTTATGGTAACTTTCTGTTCCTGGTTGAGTGGATCTTTGCATATCTTGTAAAGCAGTTGTTGATCATCAAAATTTAATATATTTTTGCCATGTCCTTTTTCTTTCTGCTGAGGCAATTGAGGTTAATTGACATGCCCCGGGTCACACAGCTAGAGACTGTTAAGTGTCTGACACCAGATTTGAACCCAGGTCCTCTGGAATTCAGGGCTGGTGCTTTATCCACTGCGCCAGCTAGCTACCCCATTGCCATGTCTTTTTAGAGAAAGAAAGTCAAAATAGAACAAATCAGAAAGCTCTATTATTTTACTTTTTCCAAATATACAAAACTAGATGTTAGTATATTTCTTCATCTGCAATGAGCAAAAACGTCATACTTTTTAATAACATCTGAAGTCATCTTGAATAAGTAAAACCTTCCTCCCAACCTTCAGAGTCCTCTCTTGATCCATATGTCCAGTGAATGCCATCACATCGAGTTTTCATGTCCTTTGAGTTATAACCAGAATGTGTTTCTATTTGACAAGGTACAGAGATTTAGGTGGAAAGTGAAAGCAAAGGGAATTAAGATCTCTTTTCCCCTGGTTTTTATTTTGTTGGGGAAGAGTTAGGGAAATTTGTAGTGGGCTCTAGGATGATGATACTAAAAAAATAAAAGAAGAGAGGAAGAGGAAGAGAAAGAAGAAGAGGAAGAGGAGGAAAATGAAGAAAGAAAAGAGCATCAATTACATATCAAAAATAATCAGAAGAGACTTAAAGGATCTATAGAATAGGATACAGGAAAGCAAGGAAAATCTAAAAATCAATTTAAATATGCAACAAGATGAATAACACATATATTATATATGTGTTTTTATATGATAGATAATATAATTAACATGACATAATATAACATGCAATTTTATACATAATAGATTTATATAATATATATTTTGAAAATGTAATAAGCTATACAAAATATATAATCTTCAGAGGCAAACTATCATGTTCATTGCCATTTATTAAATTCTAATAAGATATTTTTAAGAATTAAAATATTTCACTATTATTTCTATTTGAAAATTTTTGGACACGGTTCAAAGGTCTGAAAATATTTTTCTACAATATATTTCAAAGATAAGTAGTCTAAGGACTTCAAAAAAATTAACAATAAAATTGTTGTGAAGCCAAAAAAAATAGAAAGCAATCAAAATAATATTCAAATTCCTAAGTTGAACCTGTGTGTATTTAACTTTTGGGGAAAAATTTAGTCATTTTTATTTTAGTAGTGTATATTAAGGTTTTAGTAGGTTGAATGGCAAGAATTTAGTTACTCCATCTCATTGCCTCTTCGTCTTTTCCACAAGAAAATAATCCAAAGAGAAAAATGGGCAAGGTGTTGGCTTTCATTTCTGACCCAGCTCATCACAACCTCGCATAACTAGTTAAAGCTGCTGCCTCATTTTCTAGGAGGACACAGTGTTAAGTTTTGTTTTCCCCTACTCTCTAAAGAAGGAAAATAAATCAATAATTCTCTTTTGTTCAGTTCAGGTCCTAGACAGAAGAAAATTCTCTTTGGCATAGTAACCTCTTTTTTTTTGAACCAGTTTATATTGCAGTTTTTTTAAAGCTCTATTTTTCTCTCACTTGTCTCACATTCTCAATAATCAGTTTTGAAAACAAAAGGAAACAAAAAGCAAAGAAATTTTTAAAAAGAATTTGGGGAACAGCATTATTTATTCTTCCAGGAGAGGCAGGGGAAGAGGATTGTGAAGCATCATTAGCTTTAGCCTCAGCAGTCTGAACAATTTCTGAAAACTGAGAATCTGCTCTGTGAGGTTGGTACATGCCATAATAAAACAGTACTTATTCTGTAGAGTGGCACTGAATGTCTAATGATTGGGACTTTCCCTGCACAGTTACCCAGGCTTTTGTCAGTTAGTGGAGGATGGTCATAGGGGTAACTCTGTTTCACTTCGTATCTTATGTTCATCTTCTAGTCTAAATTGGTGCCTCTCAAAGCTCCTGTCTTATCTTTTTCTTAGCAGCTTGTTAATCATGTATTTGGACCCAAATGCCATAGAATTTCAGTGACTTCCAACATCCTGTTACACCCTTTCTGTCCTTGTGTAAAGTTCTTTCTCTACTGAACATTCCCAATTTTTCATAACATTAAAAATCCTTATTAGACTTTGCCATCTCTTGGGCTATTATTTAATATTTTTCTTTCTTTTCTCTGCCACAGCGTTTTAAAAGTAATCTACTTTTGAAGCATTTACTTCCTTTCTGCTCCCATTTCTTTGACTTAATAAGTTATTCCTGGTGCCCATAAAGAATTTCTTTCATACCTCTGTCCCTTAAAATCCCTAATATCCTTTAAGACTCAGTTTTAGCACCATACTAGTGTATGCTTAAGAGGTATTTATGGATCAGTCTATGTGAATGTGTTTCCACACCAACAATATCCTAGATCCTTGACTTACGTACTTATGACCATGAGAAAAGGAAATGAATGAGGTAACCAAATAAAAATGAAACGAACATTTTCCTGAAGTTTACACATTTTAGAAAACTTTCTCTGCTCAGGTCTTCACATTTGCCTAAATAGCTGGTTTTCATTTACTTTTTATAAAATTGTATATAATCTCTTTTGATGGAAATCCTCTGCTAGGCAAATAGCAGCGAAGCCTACCAGAGTAGAATATTTTTGTTTCTGAAACATCTGTCACCTGCATATCTCAAAATGATTTTCTAAAGTTAATGAGAGAGAATATATGTGACTGATCCAGGAGTGAGCTAGAAATAGTCCTTAAAATTAAATTAATAAACTGCAACAAGGTTCTTTAAAAAATTCTACAAGGACTCACTAAAGAATATCTTTGAAGATCTAGGAATAATGCATTGAGTACTAGAAAATAGCATGATTTTATCAACACCTGATTATGTAAAAATAATTTAATTTTTTGAAGGTTTACTAAACTGGTAGATTAGGGAAATATAGATAGAGTTCACCTAGATCTTAAGCAAAAGATATGATAAAGTATCTCATAGTATTTTTATGGCAAATATGAAGATGTGAACTGGATGATAAAATTAAAGAGTTCAAACTAGTTACATAATCAGACTCACAGTATTTGATAATGATAAATTACAATTTGACAAGAAGTCTACAGTAGAATGCCCCAGGGATTTGTGCTGGACATTGTTATCCATGACTTAGATACATATATAGGTGCCACATTAATTAGGTTTGGAGATGATGCAAGATTGAAAGGGGTAGATTTGCCTGACAGGATTCCAAAAGATCTCAATGGGATAGAATAATGAGATAAATCTAGTGATGAAATTCAAAAATGATAAATATGAAGGCTTTCATAGATTTGAAAATAAACTCCATGAAGTAGGGGTGGGGGAGGAATAGTAACCAATTAGTTTTTTGGGAAAAAGATCTATGAGGTTTAAGAGACTCCAGGATCAAGATGTTTCAACTGTATGATGAGGCAGCCAAGAAAGCTTATGAGATTGCAGAGACAGCTAAGTGACTTAATGGATAAAGCTCTGGACCTGGAGTCATAAAGATATGAGTTTGAATCTGACCTTTGGTACTTATGTGCCACTCTAAGTGTAGCTTCACTTAATCTCTGTGTTTTAATTTTCTTATCTGCAAAATGAGGGTAATAATAATGACTTTCTTCCAGAGATGTTGTAAACATAAAATGAAATAATATTTCTATAAATTACTATAGATACTAATTATCATCATCACCACCATCACCATCATCATCATCATCTTGGGCTGAATTAAAAGACATGTGACTTCTAGGAATAAAGAGATTACATACCTTTGAATTCTTCCCCATTTACACTACTTTTAAAATATTATCTTCTAGATGATAAAGTCTAAGAAGAACATTGATAAGATTGAGATTACTCAGAAGTGTAGCACAAAATGATAAAAGGCTTTGAAAATATATCATATGCGATTAGTTGATGAAACTGGGGACATTTTAACCTGGAAAAGAAAATGATCAACAAACAAGCATTTATTAAAGGCTACTTCACCATATACCAGGTTCTATTCCAATAATTTATGTATAATCAATTTATATTTATATATAAAACAAATATTCAAAGTCACCCTAGATATAGCTTCACTTCAAAGAACTTACTTTCAAACATGAGAGACAGAATTTATAGATATACATGAGACATATACTGAATGAATGCAAGCCATACTTAAATGGAACAGCTTTAATGGATGGGTGATTGATAGACCTCTTTATAAGGATACTTTTGAGTAGAGTCTTAAGGATGTTAAAGTAACTAAATGACAGGTAAGGAGGAAGAATATTCTAGGCCTGGAGGATGGTTGCACCAAAAGCGGGAGATGAAATATGAAGTGTCATGTTAAAGAAATGGTGAGTAGGGTATTGGGAAGGGATTATAAAACCTGAAAAATAGGAAGCAATTGTACCATAATGGGCTTTAAATTCCAAAAAGATAAGTTTGAAGAGTAAGTGCAAGGGTTTCCTATACATTAGGAAATTCTCACTGAGAACTGTGGAAAATGGGTTGTAGTGACAGATGAGCCAAGGAGATAAATTAGGAAGCTAATGTAATAGTTTAAATGAAAGGCTGTGATTGCATGAACTTGGGTGATGGCTGTGTGAGTAGAGAGGTTGGCAGAAGATAGTTGTGCTAAATTACATAGAAGTCTATCATATGGAAAAACGATTAGTGTCTCTTTTTTATGCCCAGAAAGTACAGAACAGGAAGGAATGGGAACAAAGAAGCAAATTAAGGCTTAATGTTACAAAAAGAAAATAAAGAAAAATAGAAAGAGACATAACTTTCTAATAACTAAAGCTTTCAAAAATGGAATAGATTACTTTGAAGAGTGATGTATTATCCTCACCAGACATCTTCAGGCAGAGTCTATATGATAACTTGTCAGGTGTTTAATAGTAAGGATTTTTTTCAGATATGGATTGGACTAGATGATCACTGAGGTTCCTTCCAATACTAAAAGGCTTTGTTTTTTTTTATTCTAATCTTTTATTCGAGCTAATAAACCATAGTTGATTCCACAATACCCTGACTATTAAGGACATATTGAACAAGTCATTTTTGTTGTTGTTGTTTCAGTAATGCCAGCTCTTTGTGAATGTATTTGAGATTTTCTTGGCAATGATAATGGAGTGGTTTGCCTTTTCTTTCTTCAGCTCATTTCACAGATGAGGAAACTGAGGCAAACAGGGTGAAGTTACTTGCCCAGCATCACATAGTAAATGTTTGAGGCCAGATTTAAACATGCAAAGATGAATCTTGCTGATTCCAAGCTTAGCAGTCTATCCACTGAACCATCTTGCCACTGGATTAAAAGCCATTTTGGTCCATGTTGTGAAAATTTTAACTGGACTGGTTCTCAAAAAATGTAGTTCTCACAGAGCAGGTAGATTCAGTCTCAAATACTTCCTATTTTGAATATTTACTATAACTGGCTTGATGTGACATTTTTGTTTTCCAAAGAAAATTATTTTTTCCTTACCTCAAATACCCTAACATGTTTACACTTCTAAGAATTACTTAGCTTTGCATTTAGTTCACTAACATTTAAGAAATTTATTTCCCATTGCTTGCAATTTGTATTTAAATTAGCTTCTAGAGTCACATTATTACTGAAACGAGAACCAAATCAAAATAAGTTGATGCATTATCACACAGAAAAAGAAAATAGATTAAAGTTTGTATCGATTACTTTTTAGAATATGGCTTAATGATGTACAAATTCATTCCATTGGACTCTTAGTGACCAGAACAGCCTGAAACAATTCTAAGTAAGATATGCCAAGCTTAGTTTCCATTAATAGATTTATGTTAAAAATGTAGCAACTTGTGCTGGGTATACAGTATGCTCATCAAGAATAGTTACAAGAATTAAGGGGTTTGGAAAAGAGAGAAATAAAAAAGCTGAATACCACAGAGAGAGCTTACAGTAAAGAAAAAGGCCTGAGCAAACCAGTGAAAGAAAAAATGCTTTGGGTGTGGGGAAAAGGAAACTAAACAGAACCCAGAAATGAAAGGGGGGGAAAGGAGAACAATAGATGCTTAGAAGAAAGAATTCCCAAGAGGAAGTGTGGCACATGTAATGATTTTGACATGTCACAAATGTATTCAGAGATTTTTTGTTGGCAGACTTCTTTAAACAAAAAATTCCATAAAGCACGAATCAAATACAGCAAAGCAAATTCTAGTAAAATGCCAAAATGAATTGGTGTGTTTTATATATATACATATATATGTTTTATAGATAGATAGATAGATAGATAGATAGATAGATAGATAGATAGATAGATAGACTACTCAGTTGTTGTGTCTGAGTGAGATTCAGTTTCTGAACCTATTTCCTACTATCTTGTTCCTGATCTTTCCTTCACACACTTTCTGATATTTGTTGGCATTGATTTGCTTTCTTGTTATAGTCCACTTTTTAAGTTCAGTTTTTCCCATTGAGAAGAATAATACATTAATTCATCAGGAGATTTTTAATATTGTGGAACAATTTTTTTAAAAGTTTTTATTGCTTTCTTTTGTTTTCTTACATGATCAAAGTTTACTTCGGTTTTCTCAACACTCCTCTCAGAGAGACATCTTATATAGCAAATATAGGAAAAATATAGCAAAGTATTTTTAAGACAAAAAAAATAAAAATCAGAAGAAAAAATCATCACAACTGATTAATGCATTGAAAAATCTAAAAATATGTGCTATGTTGATCATCTTTTGTTTTAGAAGAGGACCAATGATACTATGGCATGGTGTCTTGATTTGAATGCAAATCAGATTTAAGTGAGATAGAGCTGCAGTCTATCAAAATCACTGAAGTCCAGTGGAAAGATCAAAGTCAAGATGGCTGGCAATGGCCTGGGCCAATGGATCACATTGGCGTCTGAGGTCTGATCAAACTAAGTGTTTCACAGTACCAGTTTCATCTTGTTTTATGGCCAATGAAATAAATTGTTCTCATTCATTCATTTCACTGGGAGTTTTTATGTTTGTGGTAGACATCTCCCTAATTCACTGACAGGTTTGAGGTCTGTCAGTTATCCACAATATGCTGAGACAATTTAATTGAGATGTGACCACTATGCATGCTGCTTTTTGAAGCTGCAGGTGAAATTTAGCTGAGCTTTGTGAATGATAATTGGGGTTAAATGACTTGCTCAGGCTCACAAATCTGGGAAGTGTTAAGTATATAAGATCAGATTTGAACGGTCTTCCTATCTCCAGGGCTAGTGCTCCATTCACTGCACCATCTAGTTGCTCCTCACAAGTGAGATTTAGGTGGCAGGTGGACACCAAAGATGATTGATCATCCCTGAAAAGGATTCAATAAGCTCTCACACCAGAGGAATTAGTTCTCCTTGTATACCTCATGTTCTCTAATCTACACTCCACAACCCAATCCAATTTACAATACTTGTGAATCTTCTACTTCTACAAAGAAATGTGGTGATTGTCTTTTCATATCTCTTCTTTCAAACTATGCTTGTTGTTTATAATTTTGCAATATTCCCTTTGATTTATGTGTGCATGTATGTGGTTGTTCTTTCCATTTACATAGATGTAATCATATATATTGTTGCATTGGCTAAGTTTACTTGACTCATCATCAATTTGTGTAGTTTTTTCTAGGGTTTTTTGTATCTATCACATTCTTCTTTTTTAAATAATAGTAACATTGCATTACATTTATGTGACAGAATTTGTTTAGCCATTACCTATTGGTGGGCGTCTACTTTTTCTATTTTTTTGTTTTTGGGACTTACTTTCAAATCAATATAATAAGCATTTATTGGACATGTCATATACTTCTTAATGTATGAAAAGGACAGGGTAGAATATGAGTGTCTTGTCAAAGGATGAGGAGAGGAAATATGAAGTAAGATATAGAAAAAAGCAAGAGAAGTTATGAAGAAAAGTTTGACCTTCTCCAATTCAATTCCTGTATTACAATTGGGCCTAGAGACATTGATGTGCAAGTACACAGTGAAAAGAACAATATATTTGGAGTCAGAAATCATGCCACTCACTCTTACTAGCTCTGTGGCTTTAAGAAAAGTTTTGTACCTCTTTTGTCTAGTAGTTATTTCCCTTTCCAATTCTTTTTCTAGGAGATGGGGGGTGGAGCCAAGATGGCCGAGATCAGACACAATTCTCTGTACCCTCCTCTAACCTCCCCTCAAACCAACAGCAAATGAATCATCTAGACTGGTTTTGAAGCCAAAGAATCCACAATATCTAGAGTACAACACATTTCCAGAAGAAGATACCCTGGAATAACTTAAAAAACAGATCTGTTTTAATTGGGCAGGGGAGTGGTCTGCCTAACCCAGACTATAGCACAGGGAGTCTGGGCAGGGAGCTGGAGCAGGATATGAAGCATTTTGGCTTTCATACACCTGTGAATCTTCTGTGGGACTCTTGGGGCAATCTGTCCTGATTGTAAGCAGGTGGTTTGGAAGATCTACCTTTTTTGGGGGTAGATTGTGAACAACTGAACCCCTGAAGAGCACAGGACCTAGCTGCCATTACATAGCACCCTAAAGCAATCAATCAATTCAATCAGCAGAACTGCCCAGCACCTGAAATAACTCAATCAGCAGAACTGCTGCAGGGCAGATTAAAGCAGCTGTCCCTCCTTTGTCTTGAACTGACCTCACACCTTTAAAAAATGAATAAAAAACCAAAAAGAACTCTCATCATAGAAAGCTTTTGTAGAGAGTGGGAAGAACAGACCTCAAATTCTGAGGTCCCTGAAGGTAAAGCAACTCCAGAAAAAGCCCCAAAGAGAGACATAAGCTGGACCCCATGTCACAATACTTTCTTTGAAGATTGCATAAAGGATCATAGAAGAGAGAAGCAATATGAGGAAATGAAATTAGATCATTGCAAAAAATTGGAAAAAGAATGCAATGAACAAAAAATGTAATTGGTCAATTGCAAACAGCTAAAAACAGTAACTGAAGAAAATTAGAAGTGAATAAATGGAAGTGAATGACTCAAGAAGACTTCAAGGATCAATCAAACAAAAAGAAATGAAAAGATAGAAGAAAATATGAAATATCTCCTAGGAAAAACAACTGACCTGGAAAATAGATCTAAGAGAGACAATCTAAAGATTATAGGGCTTCCTGAAAGCCATAATGAAAAAAAAAGAATCTAGACACTATCTTCCAGGAAATCATGAAAGAACACTGCCCTGAAATTTAAAATCAGGAGGCAAAATAAATATTGAAATAATCCACTGATCACCTCCTGAAAGAAACTCCAAAATTAAACCCCCAGGAATATCATGGCTAAATTTCAGAACTATCATACTAAGGAAAATATATTGTGAGCAGCCAGAAAGAAACAATTTAAATACCAAGGAGCCACAATTAGGATCATCCAGGACCTAGCAGCTTCTACTTTAAAGGATTGAAGGGCCTGGAATCTGATATTCCCAAAAGCAAAGGAACTGGGATTACAGCCAAGAATAAGCTATCCAGCTAAAATGAGCATTATCTTTCAGGAAAGAAGATGGACATTCAATGATATAGGTAATTTTCACCTATTTCTAATGAAAAGACCAGAACTGAACTAAAAATTTGATTTCCAAACACATAACTCAAGAAGCATAAAAAGGTAAAAACAAAACAAAACAAAAACCTTGGGAACTATATTTGTATTATGGATATACTCAGAGAATGAGGGTTGATTTTATTATGATATTATGATTATTATGATATTACGATACTATGAAAAAGAAATTAGAGGTAGGAAAGGGATAACACTGGAAGAAGAGGAAAAAGGAGGTGAAATAAGGGAAATTACAGCACATGTAGAGGCAAAGAAAACCTATTATAATTGAGGGAAAGAAGGAAGGAGTATGAACATTGTGTTAATCTTAAACTCATCAGATTTGGCTCTGAGAGAATAATAGATGGATTTGGTTTCACAAATAAACTTGTCCTACCTTATAAGGAAATAGGAGGGAAAGGGGGAAAAGAAAGGGAAAGACTAATAGAAGGAAAAAACAGAAGAATTAGAGGAAAGGTGTGAAAAAGGGGGTGGGGCTCTAAAGGGGAAGGATTATTTAAGGGAAGTGGTTATCAAAAGCATAATAATAGGGAGGAGGGAAAGGGGATAGGAAAGAAAAAAAAAACATAAGCTAGGATAAATAAGATGGCAATATTAATACTAAACATAAATGTACAAGTGGTATAGCATGGAAATTCCTAGAGGAAAAGTTCAGAGAGATGCAAGAAGAAATAGATAGCAAAACTATAATAGTGGGGGATCTCAACCTTGCTCTTTCAGAATTAGATAAATCAAACCACAAAATAAATAAGAAAGAAGTTAAGGAGGTAAACAAAATGTTAGAAAAGTTAGGTATAGCAGATCTTTGGAGAAAATTAAATGGACACAGAAAGGAGTTTACTTTTTTCTCAGTGGTTCATGGAACTTACACAAAAATTGACCATGTGTTAGGACACAAAAACCTCAAAATCAAATGTAGGAAGGCAGAAATAGTAAATACATTTTTTTCCAGATCATGATGCAATAAAAATCCCATGCAATATAAAGCCAGGAGAAAATAAACCAAAAACCAATTGGAACTAAATAATGTCATCCTAAAGAATGAATGGGTGAAAAAGCAAATTACAGACACAAATACTAATTTCATCCAAAAGAATGACAATAATGAGACAACATACCAAAATTTGTGGGATGCAGCCAAAGTGGTAATAAGGGGAAATTTTATATCTCTAAATGCTTATTTGCATAAAAGAGATAAAGAGGAAATCATTGAATTGGGCTAGCAATTAAAAAAGCTAGAAAAAGAACAAATTAAAAATCCCCAATCAAATACCAAACTTGAAATTCTAAAAATAAAAGGAGAGATTAATAAAATTGAAAGTAAAAAAGAACCTATCAAATTAATAAATAAAACTAAAAGTTGGTTTTATGAAAAAAACCAACAAAATAGATATACCTCTAGTTAATATGATTAGAAAAAGGAAAGAGGAAAATCAAATTGTTAGTCTCAAAA
>JAJPUD010023327.1:0-20128 GCA_023553655.1 Myrmecobius fasciatus
ATGATGATGATGATGATGATGATGATGATGATGATGATGATGATGATAACTCATACTTGCCCAGGGCTCTACATACATTGTTCTCTCATTTGAGACTCATAACAAACCTGGAAGCTCAGTGCTATTATTATTATTATTATTATTATTATTATTACCATTTTACAGATGAAGAAACTGAGTAAACAGTAATTTAAGAAACTCCACTAGGATCATAAAACCAGTAAGTGTCTAGGGCAGGATTGGAACTCCATTTCCAGGGCTCCATCTATTCTACCACACTGCCCTTCATCAATAAACGAACTATATAAATGCTAGCCAGACGGGAGGATTTGTGGGATGGGCCTGTGTCTTGGAAGGAATGAGGTCAGAGGTCCATTGGAGTTCTCAGAGTACTGACCTTAATTGGACCCCCATTTTGCAGATGAGAAAACTGAAGGGCAGCTGTTATTTGGTCAAGCTCTTGAGCCCTGTTTTCCCCAAGGCCTGCCCCCAGACACAGGATGCTCTCAGACCCTTCCCTGTGGGATGTGTGCCATCCGATCCCGTGTGCTGGATTTCTACATGTGGAGGGATGGTGCTGACTGGCTGCCTGGTTTCTCCAGTCCAGTTCAGGGTGGTGTCCGACGGCAGCCCTGACCATCCTTGGACACTGCTGCTTTTTGTTGTTCTTGGAGCCTCTTGGCTCATCGTGCTCAGTTCACTCAGACAAGGGGGGGCCAGTCCAAGGAAGCCTCCGGGAGCACTGGGGGAAGTGGACGGCCTGCTTTCCCAGGGCCCTGTCCCACGCTTCTCAGGTCAAACTATTCTGCAATAACAGCTCTGCTAAGAACAACCAGGAACAACCCAGAAGCCCTTTAGAGAAGGTGTTACTAACCCACTTTCCAGAAAAGCAGAGGGGAAAGGACATGGGGGCATCCAGCTAAGAATATCCCTAATAATAAAATCCTTAGATGGGGGATTTGAATCCAGACCTTCCCAAAACTTTCCTTTTAGAGTTGTAATCTAGCTCAATTTTCCCCATTTACAGATGAAGGCTTGCAAGGTCACAAAGGTCACAAGTAGCAGAAATGACATTTGAACTCAAACCCTAAGTGTAGCCCTCAGTCAAAGGAAGCAATAAGCTCCCACTATGTGCCCTTAACTCAACTCAAGTTACATTTTCTTTCTTTCTTTCTTTCTTTCTTTCTTTCTTTCTTTTTTTTTTTTTTTTGCTGAGGCAGTTGGAGTTAAGTGACTTGCCCAGGATCACACAGCTAGGAAGTGTTAAATGTCTGAGGCCAGATTTGAACTCAGGTCTTCCTGACTTCAGGGCTGGTGCTCTATCCACTGTGCCACCCAGCTGCCCCTCAAGCTCCATTTTCTGGTGGAGGTCGCACTCTTGGGTCCTCCCTCTGTCTAATTCTGCTTGTGTCTTGTACATATCTCCTATAGACAGAAAGCTGAAGAGGCACTCTCCATTTAAAATGTAAATTCTTTTTTTTCTTTAAAGCTTTTTATTTTCAAAATTTTATTTTCAGCATTCGCCCTTGCAAAACCCTGTGTTTCAAATTTTTTTTTCTCCCTCCCTTCCCCCACTTCCTTCCCTAGATGGTAAGCAATCCAATATATGTTAAACATGTATAATTCTTCTATACATATTTCCACAAATATTATGCTGCACAAGAAAAATCAGATCAAAAAGGAAAAAACAAAACATGAGAAAACAAAATATAGGCAAAATGAAATGAAAAAATTGAAAAGACTATGTTGTGATCCATATTCAGTCCCCATAGTCCTCTCGGTGGATGCAGATGGCTCCATCATAAGACCATTAAACTCGCCTGAATCACCTCTCTGTTGAGAAGAGCCACATCCATCAGAATTGATCATCATACAGTCTTGCTGTTGCCATGTACAATGATCTCCAGGTTCTGCTCACTTCACTCAGCATCAGTTCCTATAAGTCTCTCCAGATCTTTCTGAAATCATCCTGCTGATCGTTTCTTATAGAACAATAATATAGAATATAAATTCTTAAGCTCTTTTATCTTCTAAGGGAGTATAGGGACCATTTTCTGTTCCCTTTTTGTGTCCCAAGAGCTTAGCCCATCCCCTGGCCCTAAGTAATCAATCAATGAACATTGAATAAGCCTCTACTGTAGTCAGGCACTGGGCTAAGGGCTGAAGATACACAAAGAGTCAAAAGACAGTCCCTGCCTGCCCTCAAGGAGCTTACAAAGGAATGGAGCATTTAATAAAGACTCACTACTGATTTTTTTTTTGTGCTAGATATTTAGCTCGGGATGGTAAAGACCTCAGGAAACATTTAATCCAACTCTCTTACTCAGCAGAGAAGCAACACAAAAGTTAAATGACTTGTCCATCAAGGTCAGAATTTGAAACCAGTCTTTTGATTCTTGGAGGAATGCTAGATGGCACAGTGGATAGAGAACCGGACCTGGAGTCGAGAAGATCTGTATTGAAATCCAGGCTCCCATACTTCCAAGCTGTATGACTGATCCTGGACAAGTCACCTCAATTGTAAAGTGCTATGAATAACAGCACCTACCTCTGGGGTTTGGCCAGGAAAGGGTGTTTTAGCCCAGGAAGTCAGAAGGGTGTGTAAATGCTGCTCAGATGCTTCTTGAATTAAATTGCTTGGAGTCTCATTTTTCTCATCTGTATAATGAGGATAATAATACCTTCTTCAGTAGCTGTCTCATAGGGTGGCTGGGAGGTTCCAATGTATTTTAAGTGTTTCATATGCTTAAAAGTGCTCTAGGAAAGCAACGGGTTAATATTTTGTGGTTCCATCCTCTCTTGATCCCGAGGACTTGGGATGTAGGATGGGAAAAATTGAAAAAACAGGAGGCAGCATGAAAGGAGCCTTATGTCAAGTTACATCCCCACAATGAGGAAACCAGACTGGAGTCAGTAGCCAGCCATGGTCTGATCCTCTTCCCCTACCTGTTTTGCCGTCTTGCTCGTCAGCTCTGGTTCTATGGGGTGCACTGGGTAGAGAGAACACTTGGGCCAAGAGTCACAAAAGAGCTGAGTTCAAATCCTTCATTCTAACTTTGTGACTAAGCTCTGCCTCTAGAGGTAGCAGAGAAGGGGGGGGTGAATGTCTCTGAACTTATCAAATGAAGGAGGTTATGTGGTCAACCAGCATTTATTAAGCACCTGCTATGTGCTCTGAGGATACACAGAAAGGCAAAAGTCATTCCCTGTTCTTAAGCTTACAGTCTAAAAGAGCATACAATATACAAACAACTTTGTACAAAATAAAGTGGAGTTAGTCTCAGTCCACTAAGATTAAAGAAAACAGGAAAGACTTTCTGTAGAAGGTGGGATTTTTGATGGATTTGGAGTTGAGAAAACTTGAGACCTGCTCATTAGCTATGTGAATACAAGCATTTCACATCACTTCCCTGTGCCTCAGTTTCTTTTTTAAAATTTTTATTGAAGATTTTTATTTTCAAAACATATGCAAGGATAATTTTTTCCCATTGACCCTTCCAAAACCTTGTGTTCCAATTTTCCCTCCTTTTCCCCACTTCCTCCTCTAGATGGCAAGTAATCCAATATATGTTAAACATAGTAAAAACATATGTAAATCCAATATAGACATGCATATCTTGCTTGTGCCTCAGTTTCTTTACTTGTACAATTAGGGTTTTGGACTCTATGACCTCTAAAGCCCTTTCCAGTTATGGTCCTTGATGCTCTCCAAGGTCCTGTTCTAGGATCATTATCCTACAGTTCCTTCTTTCTAAACAAAGGGGCTTGAGGCAGGCGGGAAATAATAAAACAAGTTAAATTAGGGGCTTGGAAGAGATCCCCTTTAAAGTTGCTCCTCTCTCTCAAGCTATAATCCTATCCTCAGAGCATCTCCATCCCCTCTCTGAACCTCTTGTTTCTGCTTAGAAGAAGCCGTTGGATCGACTCGGGGAGCTAAGAATGAGCACAGGTCATCTTGTCCTACACCCTAATTATACAAATGAGGTAACTGAGGCCTGAAGAGATGATATCACACCGGTCTTTAACTCCATCTCCAAAGCCAGCATCAATTCCCCTGCCTCCCGCCATGATTGGTTTCGGGGAAGTTTGTCCATGTGCAGAGGGAGCGACTCCCAGGCTGGCTGCCCGTGTCAGACGGAGACTGCCCCATTGAACTTTCCCAGGCCTGGGATGATGGGATTCGGCCAGGGAGCACCACTCCTGCTTTGTCCGGTTGAGCATCTCCTCTAAGGCCCCATTGTGTGAGATTCTCTCTGCCCGTCCAAGGGTGGAGATGGGGAGGGCCCCCGCTCAGTCAACTTCCCTGAACTCAAGTCAGTCTTTGTTTTCTATGAAAACAACCCAGCCGTCCCACACCAGGGAGGACGGCTGACCTCCACGCCGTTACCTTGCTCTCGCCAGGCTCCGGTGTCAGCCCCCATCTTGTTTTTATGAGCTGTGTAATCTCCCAGCCCGGACTTCTCCCGAAATAAACCGCTCTTTCAAATTCCAGGACGGCTTCGAATGATAATACCAGCTGTCTAGACGGAGGCCAGCCCACTGACACTATCATAAATAAAAATAGCTTGCTGTTTCTAGGCTCCTGCCAGAACCCCAGGATAGGAAAGATCAAGAAGGAGAAGGGGCTGATTGGATGGGGAGTGCTTGCTGGCCTTTCCTAAAGATGGGAGGCTTGGGTAGAACCACAAAAGTCCATGAAAGGAGAAGAGGGTTCTGTCTTTTCCAAGAAAGTGAGGTAGCTAAGGAGCTGACATCCTCCCTCGTTCATTTCCAGGGCATCTGAGTCAGATTTTCATTTCTGAACAGAGATGTAACTTGGGTGAGGCAACCGGGACTTTGCCCTAGGGAACCAGCATCTGGTGGGCACACTCTCATTCTACAATGATCCTTCAAATCTTTGATCGAAAGAGATAATATTTTGCAGACCTTAAAGGGCTCTATCAATAATAAATTTATCAAGATATTATTATTAATATAACTATTATAATAATTATTAGTGTTGCTAATAATCATTAATAACTACTATTGATTCTTAATTGTTTGATTATTGTTATTAATATTAATAATAATAATTATGGCTAGGACTAAGATTATCAGAGGAGAAGATAGAATTCTAGATGAAGAGGTCAGGATTATTTTCATCTGTATGAATTCCCCCCAGCGTGGAGAGTTCCTAATAGTCCAAGTTCCTTTCTTATTTATAGTAAAACCGCTTCCCTCTGTGCCTTGACTGTCAGTATTAGGTGTGAGTCTGTGTCTATGCACACGAGAGTCAGTTCACCTAGCATGAAGGAAGTGACATCCACACTGGGATGAAAATGATCTATGATGCAGTCCCCATGCAAATTAGAGAAGGAACCAGAGCAGAACAGGTGTGCCCGTTTCCCCATGGACTGAAAGATGAGCCATTTGTGCCTGTGGAGACCTGCATACTACTGATGTGGAGGAAAAACCCCCATTCCAGGAGCTGCTGATGACCCGGAGCTCCCAGAGAATGGAGAGCAGAGTTGGGGGGCTGATGGGATTCCTCCATTGTGCTGCAAGAGGGGGACTTTTGAACCCCCCAAGAAAAGTTTGTCTTTTCTAACTTCTGAATTTGGGGGCTTGCTTAGAAGCCAAACAGTTTGGGGCTCCCTGATTTTGAGAGGTGCCATCCCAGCTGATTTACTATAATGGGGCCTTTTTCCTCTCCCTCTTTGCTTCTGTGATTATAAGACACTGTATACAATGAAGGTATTCTTATGTGGCTATGACTGAATTCCACTGACACTGGCCCCAGAAGCAACAAGACAGTCTCCCATTGTGTGGGGGCCGAGCCATGAGAATAGAACTGGACAGAACAACATGAACCACACCCCTACAATAACAAGAGTAGGACTGTGTGACCCATTGAGGAGCAGGGCTGGGGCTGCACGGGTGACCAGCTCTCTGAGAGTGATAGAGAACTTCAAAGTTGCCCTCACAGCAATTTCAGGTGGAGCAAAAAACCCTCAAGGGAACCATTTGTCTGTCCACCCCTGTTCCTCAATGGACAAGGGAAGGAATTTAATTGGTAGTGACCCCTAGTTAGTTAAATTTACTTTTCACCAAGGTTTGGGAGTTCTTAGCTTTTTATGTTCCAGGGGTACCCTTTGCTAGTCTGGTAAAACTAGACTAAAAAACCATAGCCCCTTCATAGAATAATGTTTTAATATAAGATAAATTACACTGGGCTACAAAGGAAAGAAATTTTCTTGAAATATAGTTTTGACCATGTTTCTAAAATTAAATTTATGGACCCCTAAATAAAGAACCCCTGGAGACCTATGTCTGTCTTTCTATGTTCTAAGATTAGAAGTAGGTGAATCATCAGCACCTTAAGATCCTGGATTTAGAACTGAGAGAGACCTCAGAGGCTATACAGTCCTATTTGACAGAGGAGGAAACTGAGATCCAGAGAAATGAAGTGATCTTTTCGAGCTCTGAGCCGAATTAAACCCAAGATTCTTGACTGCAACACTCTTTCCTCTCTCCATCTTGCTTTTTTATTCACTCGGATTTCTTTCTAACCCCAAGGCAGACTGGGAGAAAAGCCAAAGGAGGAGAGTTCTTCTGCTTTGTGTTTCCTTGTCCTAAAAGTCTAGGCGTGTCCCCACACCTCAGCCCTTGTGTGGCAGAAACCCTGGGAGACCAGAAGCAGAAAGGCTTTGTGTCCCCCTCTGGACACAGGCAGGTCAAAACCATTAGCAAACTGCTTCTACCCAACCTTCCTGTTCCCAAGTTTGTTTCTTCTCTGTCTCTCCTTCTCTTTCTCTCTCTGTCTCTCTGTGTCTCTCCCTTTCTTTTCCTTTCTCTGTCTCTGCCTCTATTTTTCTCTGTCTCTTTCTGTGTCTCTTGTCTCTGTCTCTTTCTCTCTCTGTCTCTGACTGGTTATCACTCCTCTCTGTTTTTCTCTGTGTGTCTCTGTCTCTGTGTCTTTCTATAACTGCCTTTTTTTTCCTCTCCCTCTCTCTGCCATCTCTCTGTCTCTGTCTCCTTCATTTTCCTTCTTTCTCTGTCTCCCTCCCTCTCTTTATGTGTCCTTGTGCTTTCAATCCCACTGCGCTCTCTCTCCCTTTCTCTCTGTCTCTGTCTCCTCTGTCTCTCTGTCTCTCTGTCTTTCTCTCTCTCTCAGAGAACAAGACTAACCACCACCAGACCCAAGATGGCATCAGGAACTCCCTTACCACGTGCATGGAATTCCTACTCCACTGTCTTCCCAGGCAGCCTCAGAGGGCTCTGGGGGAGCAAGTTCTGCGGGGTTGCTCCAGGGGGACTGTAGCCAGTTTCCTGAAGCCCAAGTTTTCAGGATGTGAGAGCTCAGTGTTGATAGTCAACAGGAGGGCTGCCAGGAGCCAAGGGCTGGACCTGGCATGAGGTAAGCCCAGTGAAGAACATGTTATATAAACGTTATCCCAGCATGGCTCTCTCCAGGAGCAGCTCTCACTAGAGGATTCCAAACAACAGCTTTGAAAGAGAAGGCTAGAAAGGGAAAGAAAAAAGAGAGGGAAGAAAGGAGAGAGGAAGGAAGGGGGAAGGGAAAAGGGAACTTCCTCCCTCCATGAGTGACAGCCCATTCCCAGAATCATGGAATCACAGACATGGACCCCGCTGCCCACCAAATCCAATCCATACACCAAAAGAAATACTTGAAATAAAATAAAAAACGAAATCCCCTTTACAACCTGTCCAATATTACCACCTATTAGTGGTCATACAGCCTCTGCTTGAAGGCCTCCAAGAATGGGGAACTCACCACCTCTCTAGGCAATCTAGGCAATAGGAAGATTTTCTTGACCTCAGCTCTAAATGAGCCTCTCCTTGTCCAGCAGGGAAAGCGTCCTCCCTCTCCACAGGACGGCCCTTCACGGCCTGAATCTTCTCTTCTCTGGGCTATAAACAGGTCCAGGACCTGTAACCAGTGCTCATATGGCATGGACTCAAGCTCTTCACCATCTTGGTTGTCTTCTTTTAGATTCCCCCTTGAGCTTAAGAAGCAGTGTACTCCACGGCAACAAGATTATACGATGATCGAGTCTGATGGACGTGGCTCTTTCCAACAATGAGATGATTCAGGCCACTTCCAATGATCTTGTGATGGAGAGAGCCATTTATACCCAGAGAGAGGACTGTGGGAACTGAGTATGGATCACAACATAGCATTTTCACTCTTTTTGTTGTTGTTTGCTTGCTTTTTGTTTTCTTCTCATTTTTTCCAGTTTGATTTGATTTTTCTTGTCCAGCAAGATAATTATATAAATATGTATTCATATATTGAAGCTACCACATATTTCTACCATGTTTAACATATATTGGACTATTTGCCATCTAGGGAGGGGTTGGGGGAAGAGGGGAGAAGTTGGAACACAAGGTTTTCACAAGGGTTAATGTTGAAGAATTATCCATGATTATGTTTTGAAAAATGAAAAGCTTTAATACAATGAAATAAAATAAAAAAGAAGCAATGTACTCCACAAAGTTCTTACTAGGGCAGAAGGCAGGATGACCATCTCCTCCATATTCTTGGACGTCAGGCTTTTCTTACCATCCCAAGGACACATTGGCTTGGTTTAGCTCTCACATCACCCTGTTGACTTATATTGAGAATCTGTGGCTGCTCCCAAGAAAGGGTAGAATTCCCTGTGCATAGCCCGGGTCCTTAATGTGGGTCAGTCCTAACTTAGGCTGGTCTAGTAATATATGTTTGAGGGGAAACAAAATAAAACAAATGTGGCCAGCCCATCAAACAGTTAACAAAAGGAGGCTTATTAAGGCATAGCATGGAAAGGATATTCAGCAAGTGCTGGTTAAGGCAACCAGCATTTATTAAGTGCCTACTATGTGCCAGGCACTAGGCTAAGTTCTGGAGATACTTGAAGGGGACGGAGTTACATATGCAAGTGTGTCTGCATGGATGGTGAATTCAGATTTACAGGTAATTGCCAGAGAGACTTGAGGAAGTACATTTAACCTCTCAACTTCAGTTTCCTCATTTACAAATGAAGAGATTGGACCATGTGGCCTCCGAAATAACTTCCAAATCTGCCCATGGTCCCATGACCTTGCAAAGATGGAAGAATAAGAAATCAAAGAAACCAAACTCTACCACCAAAGAAACAGAAATACCCCCAAAGGTTCATAAATAGGAGACATACTCAAAAGGAAGCGAGCACTAGGAAGATAGACATAAACAAAATAAGAGTTTCAACACATTGAAAAAAATCATGGCTCAACAGAAGCAGATAAATATTGCAAATATTTATCTCATTTGCTTTACAAATATTATTTCATGATGAGCAGGCTGATTTCAGAAAAGTCTGGAGAGACTTACATGAATTGATGCTGACAAGAGAACATTGTACACAGCAACAAGATGATTATGTGATGATCAACTGTGGCTCTTTTCAACATTTAGGTGAATCAAGGCAATTCCAATAGACTTGGGATGGAAAGAGCCATCTACATCCAGAAAGAGAACTACCGAGACTGAATGTGGATCACAACAGAGTATTTTCACTTTGTTGTTGTTGTTGTTTGCTTGTTTTTTTTCTTATTTTTTTCCCTTTGATCTAATTTTTCTTGTGTAGCATGACAAATATGGAAATATATTTAGAAGAATTGTGCATATTTAACCTATCTTGGATTATTTGCTGTTTAGGGGAGAGAGGAAGGAAGGAGAATGGGAGAAAAACTAGAACAAAATGTTTGTAAAGATGGATGTTGAAAACTAAAGTCAAAATATTATTTCATTTGATCTTAATAACTACCCTGGGAGGTAGGTGTTATTATTATCCCCATTTTATGGATTAGAAAATAAGGCTTTCAGAGGTTCAGTGATTTGTCCATACCTAATAAATGTGTGATTCCAGATTTGAACTCAAGTCTTTGTGACTCCAAGCCATTCTATATTATGTTTCTATATGTTAAAGTCCTTTGCTTTTTAAAATTTGGAAGCCCTAATTTGGACTCATTCTTCAAAAGCTGTACAATAGCTCTGCAGCTCTCCTAATGTTTTCCTTTCTCGTCTCCAGTGATAGGAACTTTAGGGGGAAGGCCAGTGGAAATGAGGCAGATTTAAATTGGGGTCAAGAATTTACCAAGCATCCTGACTTCCACCATACATCTGGGGGCCTTTGGGGTGCTCAGAGCTTAAAGATCCTGTCTTCCAAAATATGACTGAGGAATAGCCTTTCTCCCTTGGATATCACTGTTTCTTTCAATCTAAATGGTGCCTTTGCACCTGACAGCTCAGTGAAGATCTCTAAGACCCTGGTAAGAAATATCTGATTGAGAGCCAAAAACAAACAGAGATTGAGAAGGTGCTTGGGGGAACCTTCAATCTAGGAGCATCTTTCTGTTCTCCAGGTTATTGAGGGAAAACATATATCCTTAACCAGTATCAGAATAACCAAAATGCCCAGAAAAATATTCCTGGGAAATAAGGAATATGGAAAATAAGAAAAAACATGAAATATGTTTCCCACATGGTAAAAAATAAAAATAAAAATGGAGGGGGAACGTGAAGAGGGAAGGGAAAGGAGCATACTGATTTATGTTGAGAGGTTAGAAGGTTAAAAAAAATCTTCTCAAATTGAAAAAAATGATCTCTCATACCGAGAGGGAACTAGATGTTCTGAGGAAGAATTAGGTACTTGTCCTCTCAGCAATGATGATGTGTGATCAGGTGAGAGCAGCGTCTCACCAAGATCTAGTGATTATTAGTGTAAAATATACTGAAATAGGAATCTGGAAATCTGAATGCTAATTTTGGTTCCACTATTAATTTAAGCTTGTGACCTTGAGTAAGTAGTGTAACTTTGTGCCTCAGTTTCCTCTTCTGTAAAATGTGGGATTGGGCTAGATGACTTCTCGGAAGGGAGTCATGGGATCCTGGATATGGGGCTGGAAGGGACCTTGGAAGCGATCTGATCTAACTCCTTCACTTAACAAGTGCAAAGAGTTTAAGCACTTACCCAATACATGGTAGCTAAGTGAGAGCTGGGATTTGAACCCAAGACCTCTGACTGAACCTACTGTTCTTTCTACTGCCCCACTGATTGGTGACTCCCTGCTAAGAGTACCTGAGGCCACCATATTTCAATCTGGTAACCACAATAGAAAAATCTGGGGGCATGTGTCCAAGAAATGGGTGACTGTTTCGTGGGCACAAATGATGCTGTGAGAAGGAACCTAGAAAGCATTACTAAAGACTGCAGGATCTTGGGCAAGAACTGAGCACTTCAGAGGCACAGGTGTTGTTTTCATTACTGCTGACCCTTAAGCAAGGGTTTCAGAAGAGAAAAAGCAGATTTAGAGAGTAAACAGCTGTTTAAAAATAGTCTGAAACTGGGATCTGGATTTTTGAGCCACAGTTTAAAATACAGGAACAACAAGCTTCTGGCCAGGGATGGAGTGGATCTAACAAGGGCTGGATGAGAATGGATTTATCTGATATTTTGCAGATCTAATCAAGAAGACTTTAAATTGAAAAGGAGGAGGAGTGAGGAAGAAAATTACCTGTGTATATACACCAAGCCATGTATATAGACAGTAATTATGACTAAGGAAAGAGAATAGCAGTTAAAAGGCTCGGAGTTTCACAAAAAACAAAATCCAAAATCTTCCTGTCCATCTCCCCATCCCAGTACAGGAGGCAAATCATACAGCCTTGAACTGTGTCCTTCATTAAGAATATTCAGCACCTGTCTCTAATAACTATTGACAGTGTCTCACAAAGTCAGAAAAACTGTCTTGATGCAGCAACTCTCCAGACCTTTTGGACCTCTTGTCTGATAGTCTTCTCACCCTGAAGATACCTTCACCTTAGGTCCCCCTCCTCTGATTGGTAAGTTCCTCTCTGAGACCATCATTTAAGGAAGTGCCCAAGTCATCCTCCCTCAATTCTCTCCTGGCTCCACTCCTGATTCACCAAACTTTTCCATCTTTATCTTCAAATGGGTATATTCCACCCTACCCTCTTCCAGCTCACTTTTATATCTTGCCTTATGAATCCAAGTTCTCAAAAGGTATAAATTATTTTTATTTGTATTTGCATAAGCAATAATTAGCATGGTGCCTGACACATATTAAGTACTTAATAAATGTTCCATCCATCATCCAATTATCCTTCATCTATCTATCCATCCATCTAACTCTTTCATCTATCTATTTCTAACTAACTATTCTTCATCTACCTATTCATCTGTCTCTAACTCTATTCTTCATCTAGTTATCATCTATCTATATCTAGCCTTTCTTCATTTATCTATTTATCCATTTATTTATATCTAATTATTCTTTATCAATCTATTTATTATCTAATTCTATCCTTCATCTATCATTAACTCTTTCATCTATTTATCTATATCTCTCATTTAGCTGTCTTCTAATTCTATCCTCCATCCATCATCTAACTCTATCCTTCATTCTTTTATCTATAACAATTCTTCATTTATTTATTCATCCATCTACCTATTTCTATCTATCAATCCAGTTAATATCTAACTCTATCCTTCATCCATCTAGCATCTCTTTCAAATATCTTTCTATATCTATCTATATCCTTCCTTTATCTATCATCTAATTCTGACCTTCATCTATCTGTGTATTCATCCATCTATCTATCTACCCATCATACATCCATCTATCTAGTGGTAAGATCACTAAAGTTAGCATCAGAAAGTCTTGTTGAAATCCCAGCCCTGCTACTTGGGATTTTGTGAGTCACTTCATTTTTCTGAACTTTAATATACTCATTTGCAAAAGAATAGCAGCTGATAGAGTTGGAGGGTTGGAGCCAGGAAGATCTGAGTTCAAATCCTCAGCCTGCCTCAACAACTTACTAATTATGTGTCTTTGACCAAGTCACTTAGCCTCAGTTTCCTTATTTGTAAAATGGAGATAAGACTAGATCTTATTTCACAAAATATTTGTGAAGATCAAATGACAATAATATGCATATGGAACTTTGCAAATTTCAGAGTTCTATAAAAATATTTATTATTACTATTGTGATGGAGTTGAATTAAATGACCTCTAAAGTCCTTTTCAGTGCTAACATTGACTCTGTGAAAATTTCTTTTGTATTAAATACACCAAAGGAAATTAAAGGAAAGGAAGTGGTTGCTTTGGACAAAATCCACCAGCAAGAAGTCCCTCAAGGCTCCCAAGAGAATGGGAGCCCTGCCTCCATACATACCCCAAACTCATGACACCTAATGCCTCTAGCTCAATCATTGAGAAGGGAAGACAGAGACTCTCCTTCCAGAAATTAGTCAACAACTAGGGAGAAATTACTAAGTGTCTGGTACTTAATGCCTTGCTAGACATCGTGGGATACAGAAAGGAAGCGTGAAATACAGTTCCTGCTCTCAAGGAGTTTCCAGTCCAATTGGGAACAATCATCAAATCAACAATCTCATTCCTACTGGGAAGGATGTGAACTGTGGGCTCTAGTTACAATCCCTATGACTGACTGGACCAAAACTTTCCCCCCTAATCCAGTGTTCTTCTAAACATTCCTATTAGAGTATAAACTCCTAAAGGGCAGGAATTATTTTATTTTTATCTTTGTTTGCTCAATACTTAGCACAATGCCTTACACACAGTAATAAATACTTTATTAATAATGATATAAATAATAACTAATAATAAATGCTTAATAAACACTTGTTCAATTGGTTGGGGAGATAACACTAACAGCTAAAAGTGTCATGTGAATAATATGATAAGCGAATAACACAAGGCTGATATAAATAGGGGAATTCCTATGGTGTGATGGAGAGTGTATGGAAAAGAGCTGTCTGGAGTTGAAGGAGGGAGGAGGGAGAGTTTGAAGCAACTACAAAGCTTTCCAAGATGGTCTAATTCATCTGCTCCATCATAAGGTTTCAGCAAGTCCGTGGGAACTAAGTCTCATAATGCTACATGACAGCTATTTGTGGTTTCTTCTTTATCCAATACATAAAAGTTCAGGATTATTCCTAGGCTGAGGGGTACCTCCTCGTACCTAAACCAGGCGGTTTCTAGCTGCAGATTCATCTTATTTCCTTCATCCCAAATCTCTGCCACAGGAAAATCCAGCCACCCTAGAAATTCCCATTTTTCTCTGACTCCTGAGACTTGCCAGGGAGGCTTCCTTGGGAGGATGCTGCGTTCCACAGACCCACGTTCTTTCTGACAGTGTTACAGCTCTTTCTGATCTTAGAGGCATATTCCTCTGGCCTTTTGAAAATGGTTTTTTTTCTTAATTATCCGGAGCATTATCTCTGCCCAAAGGATCTCTTTCCTAGGATTTAGTGACCTTTCCTGCCTTCCTTGGGGCAACAGGATTTCTTGCTAGTCTATCCAAGGATGGAGTCTTGGTCTTGGAGTCCATTTAAAGCACAGAAATCAAGGCTATTCAACAACCACCAGCCAAAGGGTACAAGAGGAAACAAGGTACTGAGGAAGTGATGCTGAATCTGGGCTTGAATCCTAGCTCTGCTTACTCCCTACCATGCCCCACAATGTATTTTGTCTTTCAGTTTCTTCATCCATAAAAGGGGGCATTGGACTGGATGGACTCGGAGGTCTAGATTTCGACTTGTAATCCTTAGGATCCCATGCATTATATAAGTTAAATGTGCGAGCTTACCCAGGAGGAGCTCACATAAGTCACAAACATCTCTCCCATTTGCTGATTACTATTCTTATTCCCATTTTCCATTCCAAATGGTTAAAACTCAGGCTAATAAGATGTGCTCCTCTTCTTCCCTGCGGGGACCTGGAAATTGTCTCCATCCTTCCCAATCTCCCTTTTGGAATCTCTCTTTCAAATATACCTGAAGACAACTCTCACATCCCCATTTAGTCAGAGGAAGTCTCACCATGGAGGATAGGAAGCAGCAGGAAATGAATGTTTGCCCTCAGATCCTGCTGGAGACAGCCCAGGTTCCTGAGCCCAGGAGTCTTAGGAATAATAACACCTCCATCCAGACCCTCACCATCAAAACTGCACCTGCGGATGCTGCAGCCCCAGCTCCTGGAGACCCCAAAAAGCCCATTCTTGCCCCAAAGGTCATTGGTACTTGGTTCAACATTAAAAACTGATCATCTTAGAAACAAGAACATGCTCCTCTGGTTCTTCAGCAGAAATGGCACCAAATGGGTATTCTGTTTTGTTTTGTGACTTCCCCAAAGAACCATCCAATTTGCCACTGACTTTTTCCAAGCTTACTTTCTCATTAGAAAGTGAGCCCCTGTGGAGTAAAGACTATCTTTGTTTTCTATTTGTATTCCTAGTAAATACTTAAATAAATGATTTAATTATTCATTCATAAAAGTGGGATTAAATGACCTGGAAGGTTCCTTATCACTGATTTGTGCTTCTAAGCATGTGGTCACTCAAGGCCTCCCCAAAACTGAGCCTCCCCTTCCCATCTCCTTTTCTCCTTTCTGTTTTTCTCTCTTCCCCACCATTTCAGCCTGGTCCAAAGGAGAACTTTTGCATGTAACATGGGATGGGGGGGGGGGAGAAGGGAAAAGTCTGGCCAATGAACTGGGAATGGGAGATTGGAAGTACTTTGTTGGCAGAAGCACATGCATCTGGGGCTTGTCTGGGAAGAGTGGAGGGAACGGTGAAGTCAGGGTCAGGCTCAGATTCTTTGGTCACCCACGGCATCGCCGAGGAGCTGTCCTCCTCGTCCACACCTGCTCCTCCAGGCTGGGAAGGAACCAGAACAGAACCAGCAATTCGATCTTGGGAAAGGCCGCTTTGGAAAGCTCCAAGGGCCTGAGTGTGTCATCCTGGAGAGCCTGGGAAATCTGACTGCTGGAAAGTGGGAAAGCCACAAGATGCTGACCCAGCCACTCATCCAGATGAAACCTGACCAGGAACGGGGAGGAAGGAGGGGGGGGGGTGTCAGGAGGGAAAGCAGACGGGAAGGGAAATGGAGAGGCAAGCTGGGAACGAGCGCAGCCCCTCGGGTCCAGAGCGGGAAGGGGCCCATCCAATCTGGCTCCATCGTTGTTACAGGTGAGGAAACCGAGATCCAGGGAAGTGATGACTTGGCCAAGATTACATAGATAGTGTCAAAGGTGGAATGTAAACCCTTCTGCCCACCCAGGTAGAAAAAGGACAAGGAAGGGGAAGAGGAAAAGAAAGAAGAAGAAAGAGAAGGAGAAGAAGGAGGAGGAAGGGGAGGAGAAAAAGGAGGAGGGGGAGGAAGAAGAAGAGGAGGAAGAGGAGAAGAGAAGGAGGAGAGGAAGAGGAGGAGGAAGAGGAGAGGAGGAGGAGGAGAAGTACAAGAACAAGAAGAACAAATGTGTGTATGTGTATATGTGTCTTCCCTGAGGACAAGCACTGTTCTGTCCTTGCTTTTGTGTCTTCTGAGTCAAGCATAAGGCCTGCACCAATTATTTTTGTTGTTCAGTCAGGTCCTATTCTTCATGACCCCATCTGGGGTTTTCTTGGCAAACATCCTGGAGTCTTTGGTGTTTCCAACTCATTTTACAAATGAGGAAACTGAGGCAAACAGATTAATCAACCCAGGAGGCCAGATTTGAACTCATGAAGATGAGTCTTCCTGACCCCAAGCTCAGTTCTCTATCTACTCCCCCACCTACACAGCAGACAATTAATGTTTGTTTAATGAACAAATTTAAATGTTTTATTGTGATAAAAATCACCATCACATGGCTTCGGTTCTGTCATCACCATTCAAATCGTGTTTCCTGAAATAGAACAATTTCACCAAGGAACATACATCCCAACATGGACGGCTTACAACTGTGTTCTTCAACCCTGATGACAGTCCAATAAAGAGGTCCCCTTCAATGGCTAATTTCAACTCAAAAAACATTTGTTAGGCACTTACTGTATACCTTTCTTAAGCTCCAGTCCCATTTTTGCTAACTACCAGCTTGATATCTCCACCTGGATGTTCCACTGGCAATTTAAATTGTCCTAAACAAAACTCATTGTATTTCCCCCTCCTTCCTCACCAAAATCTGTTACTTCTCCATTTCTGTTGAAGGCGCCACACATGCCATGTCATGTTCTGTTTCCACTCCAGCATCCCCCAGAATATAATGGATTCCTTTCTCATCTCTGCCTCTTGGAACCCCTTAATTAGCTTAAAAGCTGCTCCTTTAAGAGACCTTTTCCTGAGTACCCCGGATGTTAGTGGCCCCCCCACAAATTACTTCCTATACATTTTCTATTTATTTTATCTAGGTACGGATTGTATCCTCTCCTTCTTCAGAAGAATATAATCTCCTTAAGGGCACAGACTATCTCACATTTGTCCTTGTATCTGCAAACACATAGAACCTGGCATGGAATAAGCACTCAGCAAATTATTGAATTAATAAATAATTATTTAAAATAAATAATTATGTCTAAGCTCTAGGAAGCAAGGACTACTTAACTTTTTTCTTTGCATACTCAGTGTGTGACACTCAATTCATAAATGGATTGACTGTAAGAGGCTCTCTAGGTATGGAGAATACAAAGGCAAAAGACAGAGATCTTGCCCTCAGGATGTTTGCAATCTACTCAGAGATAATATAGATCCCAAGGAGTGAGAAGCCAGATAGTGTATGATGGGGCAAAAGAGAGAAGCCCCAGTGCTCTGGGTGAGGAAGATGAGGGAGAAATGATCATTTTTAAACTAGGGTGAGATCCTGGAAGGCTTCACTAAGGAGAAAGCTCCTAAACTAAGCTCTGAAGGGAGAGAATTTTGACAAGCAGAGGGAAGGCCTCATGCATTAGGAAAAGCCAGCAGCCCAGGGTATAATATAGAGCTTGTGAAGGGCTGGGGGATAACAGAAAATTGGATTAAAAATTGCAGCTAGATGATTTTTTTTATTTTAATAACTTTTTATTAAATATTTTAATATTATAAGTATATAATATATAATATAACATATATTATATAATATAAATATATAAATATTTTAAATATTAATATTAAATAATTTAAACATTTTCAAAATACATGCAAAGATAGTTTTCAACATTCACCCTTGCAAAACCTTTTTTCCAAATTTTTCTCCCTCCCTCATCACCTCCCTCCTCCCTTGGACAGCAATCAATCCAATATAGGTTAAATGTGTGCAATTCTTTTAAGCACGTTTCCACATTTATCATGCTGCACAAGAAAATAGATGATATTTTAAAATTTCTTTTTAATGGATACTTATTGTTTTTATGTCACATTCATTTCCAAATACATCCTTTATAACAAAGATAATTTTTAAAAACCCTATCGATTCAGCAAAATTGACTGACTCCAACCACATATACAAGACTCTACCCCCATATCCCCCTATCTCTGCCAAAAAAAGGAGGGAGGTGCATTTTCTTTCTCGTATCTATGTATCTATATGTATATCTCTGTATGTATGTATATATTCATAATGTATGTATTCATAAACACATCCACTGATATATATAGTCTATAGAGAGAGAGAGAGAATACATATAGATATACATATTTATATAATTGTTTTGTTAAATATTTCCCAATTCCATGTAAAAAAAATTAACATTCGTTTTGGTACATTTTCTCAAATATGCTCTGGTACCAAATTTAGTCCAAAATATAATGTAAGAACTGATGTCAGAGCAGCTCCATGCACAGTGGTTAAAGAGCTAACCCTGGAGTGAGGAGGACCTGAGTTCAAATCCAGACTTAAACTGGATATTAGCTGTGTGTTCCTGGGTATATCGTTTAACTCTAATTGTCTTGAAAGAAAGAAAAAACAAATAATATCTCATGAATTCCTGTACCACTAGACTTGAGTTTATGGAAATATGTTTTGCATGATCGCACATGTATATAAGATTCCTTACCGCTTTAGGGAACTGGGTGGAGAGGGAGGGAAGGAGAAAATTTGGAACTCAAAAAAATTTTTTAAATGAATGATAAAAATTCTTTTTACGTGTTATGGGGGAAATAAAATATCATTAAAAAAAAAAGTTTAGCAAGGCAATTGGAGTTAAATGACTTGTCCAGAATCACACAGCTAGTGTTAAGTGTCTGAGAATGGATTTGAATTCTGATCCTCCTGAATCCAGGACTAGTGTTCCATCTATTGCACCATCTAGTTGCCTCCATAAATTAGTATTAAATATTATCTAAAATATTATTTTTTTTAAAAAGACTTAAGTAAGATCGAAGAAAAGGAAGAGAGAAGTTCTCTGCCTATTAGATCCAGTCTCTGACCCTTGATTTCCCTCTATGGACAGCTCCAGCCTTTCTTTAGCAGTCCAAGAAGTCTGAGGTGTCATTTTATAAGCTTCACAACGCCCTTTGAGGAGAGCAGAGATCTGTCTCCAAGTAATTAGCAGGCTAGGGTAAGCAGGGGGGGAGAGGGTGGGGCAGAGTGCTCTGGTTCCAATCCTCCCCAGGTGAAGAGCATCCCAAGCCAGCAGAACATAACAAGCCTCCTAATTAGCTCAGGGCTGCCTCCTCCTCACCCCCCACCTCAAATTCCTGAGTCTAAAATCTTTGATCTTTAGCTTCCAGCCACCATCCACAGGGGGTGTTTAAAAATACTTTTCAATTAAAGGATGAAGGTTCAGAAGCAATCTTGGCCTGGCCTTTAAGAGCCTCCAGGTCTGTGGGCAGGCCTCCCACCCTGCACTTAGTTCTGGGTATGAGCTCACACCTTAGACAGGGCTTGGGCTTTTTATGAGCTTCCTAAGATTTCCAGGCTTGGAGACTGTCTCCTCCAAGGGAAGGAACTGAGGGGATGAATTGTTCTTGGAAGCAGAAGGCCAGGTCTGAATCCTGCTTCAGACACTGGCTATGTGTGACTGAACCTCAGTTTCCCCATCATAAAGTGGGGGTAATAATAGGATCTGTTGTGAGAATCAGACAATGATTCCATGGAACACACCTCTGTGTCCGGTATTGTGAATCCACAGAGAAAACGGAAAACTTTAAATAATTTACATGCAACACTTTGCCCCATAGAAATGGCCACTGTTATTGTAACTAGTTGAGCCCACACAGGTAGTTGATAGCAATAACAGCTCAAATGGATCAAGATTTTCTCATCATTTTCAGGTATTGTCTCACCTGTGTCTCATGACATCTCTGGGAAATGGGTGCTTTTAATTTTC